>CM053038.1:11093713-11118877 GCA_028564925.1 Lithobates sylvaticus | reverse complement strand
ACGCGTATTGGGATTTTTTTTTTACCAAAAATATGTAGCATATTATATTGGCCTCAATCTATAAAGAAATTCGATTTTTTTTTTAATTGGATATGTTTTATAGCAGAAAGTAAAAAATATTCTTTTTTTTTTTTTTTCAAAACTATCAGTATTTTTTGTTTATAGTGCAAAAAATAAACACAGAGGTGATTAAATACCACCAAAAGAAAGCTCTATTTGTGGGGGAAAAAAGGGACATAAATTGTATTTTGGGTACAGCGTTGCGCAATTGTCAGTCAAAGTAATGCAGCACTGTATCGCAAAAATGGCCTGGAGGGTTACTCTTCCCTGGGTCACGTGGTTACATTTTTAAATTTAAATCAAGTGGTTAAATAAAAAATAAAAAAAGTAATTAAAAAAAAATATCCCATAGTCTGTAGACGCTATAACATTTGCCTAAACCAATCAAAATACGCGTATTGGGATTCTTTTTTTTACCAGAAATATGTAGCAGATTATATATTGGCCTCATTCTATAAAGAAACTTGATTTAAAAAAAAAAAAAAAATTCTAGGATATGTTCTATCGCATAAAGTAAAAAATATTAATTTTTTTTCAAATTTTCTGTATTTTTTGTTGTGGGGAAAAAAAGGGACATAAAATGTATTTGGGTACAGTGTCACACGACCGCGCAATTGTCAAATGGTTAAATATAAAAGATTTGGCTGTTTCCATTTTAAACCATAATAGATATTCCTAATCTTAAATATTCATGCGCCTGCAAAACAGAATAAAATGAAGATACTCAAAATTGTAAGTAGGTCATATTAAGTAGGTCTAATTTAAGTGTTAACTCTGCTGACAATGCCACTGCGGCGGCGCTGTGCTCCAGCCAGCAGAGGGTTAATGCTGCCTGTGAGCTCCATGGCCAGGCAGTGTATAGAGGACGGAGCCATGGCTGTGTCTTGGGGAGGAGGCGGGCCCGGCCAGCTCTGTGTTGTCCGGGGGAGGAGACTCTATCAAGCAACCGGAGCAAAATTAAACTTATTCCCGCTGCTCCGAAGACGCAGATTGCCCCCCGTCACCCCCAACTGGAGTGCTCCGCTGAACGATCCCTGCACACCCGGAGGAGGCGTCTGACTGGTAAGCAGAGCTGCAGAGGGGGAGAGGAGTGTCCCGCCGGGGAGGAAGCCTCACCAGCGCGGTGTATGGAGCCGATGGAAGGGGGAGGGAGGAGAGAAATGCTGTCTGGGCCGCCCCTCTCTGGGGCTGTCAATCAGGGCAGGGCGATCCGGGCTCCAGCTGCAGGGAGAGGCACAGCTGCCATGCCACAACCCCTTCTGCAGCCAGCTATCACCAGCATGAGAGAGAGCCAGTCCCCCATCCCTGCTCATTCGGCATTCACCCCCTGCCCCATCCCCTCCACTACCTTCCTCCTGGTTATCAGTGCCACAGTCAGGGCAGCTTAGTCCTGTGCCAGTGTCCCAGTGTGCCAACGTGTGCTTGACAGCCCCTGACCCCTCCCTCTGCCGAGCCCTTACCCCCACCTATGCAGGGCTCCACTGCGGGGGTCCGGTGGTTCCAGTCCAGTGCTGTTCCTCAGCCATGGTTCTGGCATTGCCTGCTGAGTGGCTTCTCCGCTGCTATCTCCCTCACTGACACCAGCACTGAGATAGAGAGCACTGACACCAGCACCGAGATAGAGAGCACTGACACCAGCACCGAGATAGAGAGCACTGACACCAGCACCGAGATAGAGAGCACCGAGATAGAGAGCACTGACACCAGCACCGAGATGGAGAGCACTGACACCAGCACCGAGATGGAGAGCACTGACACCAGCACCGAGATAGAGAGCACCGAGATAGAGAGCACTGTCACCAGCACCGAGATAGAGAGCACTGACACCAGCACCGAGATAGAGAGCACTGACACCAGCACCGAGATAGAGAGCACTGACACCAGCACCGAGATAGAGAGCACTGACACCAGCACCGAGATAGAGAGCACTGACACCAGCACCGAGATAGAGAGCACTGACACCAGCACTTTAAAGCTCTTAATATATGCAATTTACACAATTCATTTTTTTATCGCTTTAATTATTTTTGGGGCCTTGTGTCTAGGTTTTGCTTAAGGCCTCACAAAGCCTAGAACCGCCTCTGGATGTAAGGGGGGCTCTGGTGTCACATCTGATGTAAGGGGGGGCTCTGGTGTCACATCTGATGTAAGGGGGGGGCTCTGGTGTCAAATCTGATGTAAGGGAGACTTTGGTGTCACATCTGATGTAAGTGGGGGGGCTCTGGTGTCACATCTGATGTAAGGGGGGCTCTGATGTCACATCTGATTTAAGGGGCGTTCTGATGTCACATCTGATGTAAGGGGGGCTCTGGTGTCACATCTGATGTAATGGGGGGCTCTGGTGTCACATCTGATGTAAGGGGGGCTCTGGTGTCACATCTGATGTAAGGGGGGCTCTGGTGTCACATCTGATGTAAGGGGGCTCTGGTGTCACATCTGATGTAAGGGGGGCTCTGGTGTCACATCTGATGTAAGGGGGCTCTGGTGTCACATCTGATGTAAGGGGGGGCTCTGATGTCACATCTGATGTAAGGGGGGGGCTCTGATGTCACATCTGATGTAAGGGGGGGGCCCTGATGTCACATCTGATGTAAGGGGCATTCTGATGTCACATATGATGTAAGGGGCATTCTGATGTCACATCTGATGTAAGGGGGCTCTGGTGTCACATCTGATGTAAGGGGGCTCTGGTGTCACATCTGATGTAAGGGGGCTCTGGTGTCACATCTGATGTAAGGGGGGGCTCTGGTGTCACATCTGATGTAAGGGGGGCTCTGGTGTCACATCTGATGTAAGGGGGGCTCTGGTGTCACATCTGATGTAAGGGGGCTCTGATGTCACATCTGATGTAAGGGGGGGCTTTGGTGTCACATCTGATGTAAGGGGGCTCTGGTGTCACATCTGATGTAAGGGGGGCTCTGGTGTCACATCTGTAAGGGGGGGCTCTGGTGTCACATCTGATGTAAGGGGGGCTCTGGTGTCATATCTGATGTAAGGGGGGCTCTGGTGTCATATCTGATGTAAGGAGGCTCTGGTGTCATATCTGATGTAAGGGGGCTCTGGTGTCACATCTGATGTAAGGGGGCTCTGGTGTCACATCTGATGTAAGGGGGCTCTGGTGTCATATCTGATGTAAGGGGGGCTCTGGTGTCATATCTGATGTAAGGGGGCTTTGGTGGTGTCACATCTGATGTAAGGGGAGCTCTGGTGTCATATCTGATGTAAGGGGGCTCTGGTGGTGTCACATCTGATGTAAGGGGGCTGTGGCGCTTTTTTTTATAGAGCAAAAAATTAAAACTGCAGAGGTGATCAAATACCCCAAAAGAAAGCTCTATTTGTGGTAAATTAAAGGACATAAATGTTGTTTGGGTACAACATCGCACGACCGGTCAATTATCAGTTAAAGCAACGCAGTGCTGTATCGCAAAAATGACCTGGTCAGGAAGGGGGTAAATTCTTCCGGGGCTGAAGTGGTTAAAGTGTTTGGGTTTGACTTGATGAAAAGGTGGCAACCCTACTTTTGAATTTCTAGAAGTAAACTAGCCAGTGCATGTGGTGCAACGTCATTAAGTAAATCTTCCCAATCGGAAAATAGAAATGTTTGCTCAGCTATGTGTAACCTTCACTGATGCAGTTCACACGCAGAAAAGAAGCAGCAGATGTGAAAAGCAAACGGCCATAACTTACCTTAACTTAAATGTAGATTTACAGGTAATTTTCTAGTAATTTTTGTGATAGCTATGGTACTTTAGAGAAAAAAAAGATACACGCACTGTAAAGCCACTTCCCTTTTTTTGTGTTGGCTTGTGGAGTATGGAATAGAGAACAACAGCATTGGTTGCATGCAGTTTCCAAATAAGTCTGCATTGCTTCCACAATAGGGACTCTGTTTTTTTTTCCCTTTAGGATATTTAGCAAACAATACTGCATTGTGAAAAAAGTGGATTGTGAAAGAAGAAGCTTTGTGAAAGAAGAAGTGTCTCTAGGCTTTTATTCAACAATTTCCTATCCACTCAAAAAAAGCAACTGTTTAGTCTTGTGATTCCTTCCAGTAACCGAGCAGCCTAATGCCCCGTACACACGGTCGGAAATTCCGACCACAAAATCCGTTGGATTTTTCCCGACGGATTTTGTCCGACACTGGTGTTGCATACACACGGTCGGACAAAGTTGTCGGAAAATCCGATCATTCTGAACATGGTGACGTTCGTTGCGTACAACGGAACTACGTAGAGGCTAGTAGCCAATAGCTTTGGTCTTGTAATGTGATCTGAGCATGCGTGGCACTTTGTCCGTCGGAATTCGCGACACACGATCGGAAAAAGTCTGATAGGACTTTGTTGTCGGAAAATTTGAGAGCAGGATCTCAAAAATTTCGACGGAGCCCACACACGGTCGGATTTTCCGACAACATGGTCCAATAGGACATTTTCTGTCGGAAATTCCGACCGTGTGTACGGGGCATAACTGGGCAGTTTACAAGTCTATTTCCCACTAGTTTTGCAATATATGCCAACTCACTGGACTATAAAATAGCGCCATCACACTGCTTATTGATTGTCCTGTGACAAAAGAAGTCGCAAATTTTGAAACCGGGTGAATAGGGATGTGTTGTAAGGTGGTGTGTGTGATTATCAATCAATTATCTGGCTATAATGAATCACCACCTCCTCTGTACCTATAGAACACGTGTGTCAACCTCGCAGGCTGCATCAGCATTATGGTTGTCCTCAAAGGGCCAGTTGTATCTATAAATCTAAATATCCAAACCCCCCCCAGCACCATTATAAGTCAAGCGTCTACCACCAGTGGTACAAACAAACTGAAAAATTCTGAAAAAAAACCCCATCAATTGCAGCGTCACTGTGCCCATCAAACGCAGCCACTGTGCCCATAAAATTGTATATGTTAAAAAAATAAAAATACACATGCACAAGGAAACTTACACAGCAAAGCAACCCTTACTGCTCATATTTAGCACAGCCTGTGTGCAACAGTCACCGTGTATAAGAATCTCCTCCTTGATTACTGCTGTTTGCCCTTAAACCAAAAATGGAATAAACCTAGTACAATATGTGTAGCCAGGTTGAGCTATAATCAATACCTTTCTCCAGAGCTCTTTATTTACATTGTTTTTTCTCCCTGCTCTATCCTTCTCCCATCCCACACAATTCCTTTTTTATATACAGCGAAGCTGATCGGTCTCTGGTCCTACCTGCACACACTGTCCTCTGTATGTGTCAGTCCGCTCCTCACCGTCCATCACACTTCAATAGGCAGCTCCTCTATCCCCCGACTAGGAGCTGTACACTCACTCTGCTTCCTGGTCTGAGTCACGTGGTGTGCACAACATCAATCCCAGCATGCTCCGCTCCTCTCCTGCCCCATCCTCACTTGAACAAAGCAGCTCCCGCCCATAGTAATTTACGGGCAGAAGCTGCTCGGCGCTTTGGATTGCGCCGCAAAGCAGGTTAAAAGCCTGCAAATGAAGCGCCTCGTCTGCAATCTCATGATTGCTTTGACGTGGCGCTTCCCATAGTCCACTGTGTCAGGCGCCCAAACACAATGCACTTAAAGAACATTTTTTTTTTTTCTATTTTTTTTTTTTTAAAGGAACCTTTTTTTTTTTTTTTTTGTGACTGCTGGGTGGGGGGGCGGCGCCCGTGCGCCCCCTATGGACAGGCTGCCACTGTCTGTCACCCTCCATTACATCATAGTGCACCCCCCCCCCTCACCCTGTGCTGCTGCCGGGAAGATGCTGGTGGTAAAGCTGGGAAGCAGAAATTGCAGGGTCTGGAGGAGGACCAAAGGAGGGCTGGAGTCAGGAGGAGGTGGAGGTTGGACACATTATTGGTGACAGTGGATTATACTTGCACCTTGGGACTTTTGCATGCACTTTTCGAGGAAGAGAAATGTATTTTATATGCTTTTTTGGGGACTTTTTTTGCACTATAAGCACTTTAAGGACTATTCTGACTGCTGAGACAAGGTGGGGGCAGAGACGGGGGGGGGGGGGGGGGTTCCATCGTTTCTTTTATCTTCTATATGCTGGCTATGTATGGACTTGGCTGTTCCTGCGCTGAGATGAGACCTTGACTGCTGGGCTGTTTTACCATTGTCATCATTTGCTGCATACTGCTTTGTGACCTATTGTAGGTTGAAGCAGGGAGGTGAGAGGCCATCCTATCTTTGGTGAAGGGACCACTGGCACTATTACTGTGTTACTTGGATTTGCAAATCACCCCACTGGAAGGATGTTTAGTGTTTCTGTCTGCACATTCTTGGAACTTTGAATTATTTTAGCTTTCTGGGACTGTCAGGAGTGCTATTCTCTAACAAGTAATTGAGTCTGGAGTGCTTAGTGTTAACAGTGTAACAAATTTGGCCATGGGCATAGGTGTACACCCCATAGCTCAAACACACATGTGAGTGTGTGCACGCCTATGGCCATGGGTTACAGAGAGTTAACTTGTAGGTAGGCAAAGGTTACTGCACTGCTGCCCTAGTGGGAAGTTAGGGGATAATTGCACTCCTGGATTTTCTGTCTTGGCAGGTTTTTCTAGTGTCCATCCCTCCGGTCCTGTGTGCTATAAAAGAGACAGGGGGCCTGGATCCAGAGAGGCGGAAGAGAAGTCACACACACCCAGTCTATATGGGAGGAAAGACACAGACAGCCAGCGTGATGTAGGTGGATTACTTGAACTTGCAGTCCTACCTAAAGATGCCAATTCCTGGATTCTGTCAAGTATGGACTCTACCATGAATGGACGCTTTCCTATGTAGGAATTAGGAATGAGCCCGATGTTCGAGTTGAACGTGAGTTCGACTCGAACATCGGGTGTTCGCCGAATACCGAACATTATGGGTCGTTTGCGAGGAAATTTGAGCGCCCGCAGAACGCGCCATAATGGGAGATCGCAGTGCATTGACAGCTGCTGATTGGCCAAAGCATGCATTTGATCTGCATGCTTTAGCCAATCGCAGCACGCTCTGCTGTGAGAGCCATGATTGGCCAAAGGCAGGGTTCCTTTTTTAAATTTTGGTCCAGGGTTCCCCTTAATATTCATACCAGACCAAAAGGGCCTGGTAATGGACTGGGGGGGGGGGGGGACCCATGCTGTTTTTGTCAATGATTTTTATCTGTATTGCCAGGATCCGACAATTCATTACAGCCGCAAGCAGTTTTAAATGACATTTTTTCCTTCAGAAGTGTCATTTTGCTGTGGTACTGTTCTAAACATGGGAAAGATGCGCTACTTTGCAGGCATACTAAGGACACCCCAGGCACGATATTTTCATTTTTATTGTTACACTTTAAACATTATTAAAATCACTACTCCTAAAAAAAAAATTACTGTTTTTAAAACTTTTTTTGCATCCCCTGAGGCAGGACCCAGGTCCCCAAACACTTTTTATGACAATAACTTGCATACAAGCCTTTAAAATGAGCACTTTTGGTTTTTCATGTTCGTGTCCCATAGACTTAGAATTTTTTGCCTGTTCGCAAGTTCTTAAGCGAACTGAACCGAGGGGTGTTTAGCTCATTCCTAGTAGGTATGCTGGGGCAGC
Organism: Lithobates sylvaticus; assembly: GCA_028564925.1. Taxonomy (NCBI): domain Eukaryota; kingdom Metazoa; phylum Chordata; class Amphibia; order Anura; family Ranidae; genus Lithobates; species Lithobates sylvaticus. Next base: position 11,111,248 of record CM053038.1, on the reverse strand, counting down.
CACAAGCCTGAGTTAGGGACTAGGGATGTTAGGGAATGTCTGCACTATCTTGGACTGTCCATTGTCGTTGTCATCATGTTAATTTATTCTTTAAGTAAAGCTTTTGAAACTTTTTGCCTGGTTTTAAGTTACTAAAGGGGTGCAGTGCAAGTAACCGGCACAAATAGTCCACAGCTCAGGTCACTAAGTACATTGGGGTATGACAGCGTGAAATATAAGCAAGAGGTTACCAAGTGCAACAAGGTTTTCGCTAGCAGCCTATCATACAAATATACAATAGAGACTTTTAAGTGTGCATTAATAAAGATTGTATATTTTTAAGATAATTTTGGCGTGGTGCACTGGTGCCTATAAAGTCCATGGACTGTGGTCCAATGTTCGCTTTTTCATTAAATTGACTTAGGGATGGGAAACTTTTGTATCTGTTAAGGTAACAAGCATCTGTTTTTCCACCCATCGATTTTTCGTGTCCCTCCTAAATGCACAAGTAACTGTGGTAATGCATCAAGGGTTTACTAGAGTTTGTTCATGTTGAGTCATCTGTCTGGGTCGTGAGTGTGGCTCAAGTAAAGGTACACCATATGTATGGCATCGACCCTGTACTAAGTGCATGACGTAGCAAAGAAGAACCCACCCTGGGGTAGGCCTCTCATGTGACACTTGCTTGGGAAACATGGAGGGCGTGATGACCAACCTGTCACCATAACCTGCCTACCCCCCTACAAACTTTGCTTCTGGGGTGACCTGGAATTTACATTGAGATTTCGTCCTACTTACTTACTTACTTTTTTTTCTAGGACAGGAAATGAAGGGAAATCCCAAGTGTCACAATCAGCAATAAAAACCTGACAACGGTTCTTACACTTATGTTTTAGGGTTGGATATTCTACATTTAAACTCTCCCATTGTTATAAGTGGGTGTTTTACTGTTAGCATCTACCATTTAAAGTGGAGTTCCACCTAAAAGTGGAACTTCCGCTCATTTGTCTCCTCTCCCCCTCCGATGCCACAATTGGCACCTTTCGGAGGGGAGGGGGGACAGGTATCCTGTTCCCACTTCTGGGAGTCCGGGCTGTGGCCCATGACATCACCGCGGGGCTCCCTCCTCCTCCCTCCTCCTTCCCCTGTCGCTGAGCCAGTAGGAGAGAGGAGCGGGGGCTCGCGCATGCACACTAGGATTCCCGGCGTGAAGCCATAAGGCTACCATGATAGGTACCGTTACCCACAATGACGGTGGCAGCACCCGACAGCTGATGGAAACATCAGCTGCCTTGCAGACATCGCTGAACTCCAGGACAGGTAAGTGTCCTATTGTTAAAAGCCAGCAGCTGCAGTATGTGTAGCTTCTGGATTAAAAAATTTTTTTTGGGGCGGAACACCGCTTTAAGATCCAGAAAAAATTGTTCACCTTTAAACCTCTAACTCTTTTGTCTTTTACAGGAGAAGTTGTCCCTATCAGAGTGAATGGCCTTATAAGCCAGTCCATCCTCCTGTCACCATCTGTGGATTCATCCCATTCTGTGCAACATGTCTACTGGAACTTCCAAAACTACATAATGGCATCTTATATAAATAATCAGCTTATTGTAGTTCAGGATAAATTTGAAGGAAGGCTGGAGATCCTGGATAGTGGAAGATCACTGAAGATTACAGAGCTGAGACTGGAGGACAGTGGACTGTATGCTGGAACTATAACTTTTACTGACAAAAGTAAAGATGAGAAAACCTACAATCTCACTGTGTATGGTATGTAGTGATCTGTGCATGGCAGTGGCGTCTCCAGCTTTCATATTTAGGGGGGCACATGGGGGGACAGGGACAAAAGTAGGGGGGCAACTATAAAATGCAATTTTACTACGATCCCCATGGTGGCAGAAAACAAGAGATATATATTTTATCAGCATACCAAGAAAATATAAGGGTCCAAAGCAGTGGGACAACTATCAGGGCTGCAAAGGTTGTCTTGCCACCGGCCTTGGTGTTCTGCCACTGTGGTGTTCCCCAGCCTCCTCTTGCTGTCCTGCCCCTGCTATTGACAGTGCTGGTCTGGCATCTGTCTCCTTGGCAGTGGCAGCAGTCTATTAGGACCTAGGGCTGGTGACATTATGGGTGCATGTAGGGGAAGGCTGGCACCATTGGTTGTAGAGAGCCGAGCCCCCAGCTGGTCACCTAGCAGCAGTAATGCTGTATAACCTTTTCTGTTGACATGCTGATCGGGATGTGATCCAGGGGATGCTCCCAGTAAGACCTAATAAACACAGTATTTATTAGCATCAAGAGTACAACCACATCAACCGTATGTTCAGCAGCCATGTGGGCTCTATGCCTGTAAGGTGTGGGCTTTGATCAATAAAATCATTATGATATTTAACACTAGGATTTGACTAGGAGCATCACCTGGATTGCATCACGATCAGCATGTCAGGGAAGGCTACACTGCTGCTAAGCAACCTGCAGGGAGGTCAACTGTCTACTGTACAACCATTAGAGATGGGCTCGGGTGTGTTTGAAATCCCACATGCCCGATCCCACCAGGAAGCCGACACTGCACAAGGCTAATCACAGGCAGTGAGACATTCCTGATCTGTGCAGCTGCGGACCGGGGAAATGTCTCACTGCCTGTGATTAGCGCTGTGCAGTGTGGGCTTCCTGGCGGGCTCGGGCATGTGGGATTTTGAACATGCCCTGCCCATCTCTAACAACAAATTGTGCTGGCTCTCCTGTACATCAGCCCCATAAAGTAACCAGCACTGGGTTCCAATGTGCCGCTGCTGCCATGGAGACAGAGACCAGTGCTGTGAATAGCCAGGACAGCAACCCTGGTAGTTCCACCACTGGTCCACAAAGCAAGGATTCCCCCATCCACCTATAATGTGTAGATGGGAGAATTGGATCATTTCTTTTTTTTTTAATGCAACCTACTAGTTAAATTAAAAAAGTGGGGCTGCCTAAGTGCTAAGACCAGCCATAGGCAGTTTAAATCTCAGTTGGTTCATCAGGAACTGGCTGAGGTTTAAACCGTTAATGAGCAGGCTGAATGTACCAAGTTGATCGATCAAATTGGGAACAACCAGCCTGCCAGATACTCTTATGATTATCACTAGTGGTTGCTATAGCCACTAGTGATAATGACTGTTTGTTGGGAGAATACAATTGCTGGGCAGGAAGGATATTCCCCTGTCACCACTGTCTGTGTTGATGGGGGGAATCATGCAAGTTTCTTTCCTGCACTCTGTGGATGCAGGAAAGACATTTGCATAGTCTATTACCTGCCTAACTGAAATTGAAAGTAAGTTGTGAAGGTCTTGAAAGAACAGGAGAGGGGAGGGACAGATGGGGGAGAGAAGAGATGGAGATAATGCAGTTCAGTGATTACAGTGTACTGCAGTGCACACACTTACCCATGCGTCCAGGCTAGAAAAATACTCCCCCTCGCAATAGAGACTGTGTTACTCCAGCGGCGGCCTGAGTAAGATGTGGCACATCCGCTACGAATGCAAACAAAAAGACATTGCCTTTTTTTGGGGGGGGGGGCACATGGTGGGGCACAGCATAATTTTGGGGGAGTCAGGGCCCCCTCTGCCCCCCCCTAGGGACGCCATTGGTGCATGGTATACATTAAATTAACCCCATGTTTACCAAAGTCTTTAGGCCATATCAGCATGATCAGTGTCAATCAAATGATAAATATAAAAAGGGCAGAATTCAGCTGCCTGCGTTTTTTTTCATAAGCCGAGGGTTACACCGTTTCAGCAAGTCCACTGACAGTGATCATTGGTTAGTATCGTCGATAAGATTCATTATCATGAGCACAATAATCTCAGATTTTATTAGTGCACCACCCTGCCAAGTTTGTCAGATATCAGCGACTAATAGCAGGTGTACTATACATTTATAGCTCTGATTAAAAGAAGTTTCTGCAGATCAGATCACATGTCCACAAATCCACACTATAATAGACCAATAGAAGGCCTGAGTTCCAGAACCTAGCTATAATCTAGCTGCTCTGGGGTGACTTTACAACTTCATGAATTGATTTTATCTGGAGGCTAGAACCCACGAGGAACCTAAAATGACAAACTCAAGACCCACCTCTTCTAAGAAGGAATCAACGCACGTCGGATCAATCGCCTCGAGGCGATTCAGTTCGCAGTTGCAGCGCTATACAAATCATTCATTCATTCATTTACAACATTGCACCATTTAACCAGTTCCGGTCCCTGTCACTGTGTCACCCAGTGCAGTGTTCATATTTTTTTTTATCACTGTATTGGTGTCATTTGAGACAATAATCAGTGTTAGGGTACTTAGTGGTAGGCCCAGATAGGTCTAGGGACTTAAGCCCCATACACACGCTCGGACAATCCGCGGACCTGGTCAGTCGGACTGTGTCCGACGTACTTTGTCCGATGTTGGCGTTGCGTACACACGGTCGGACTACGTTGTCGGAATATCCGGTCCGGAAGAACGTCGTGACGTAAGTCGTCGTCCACAAGATTACAAAAGGGAAGTTCAGCACCACGTCAGGCACCCGTTGGGCTCCTTCTGCTGATCCCGTGTTTATCGAGAGTTAGTGGAAGTTTGGTGACTTAAGATTCGCGCTTCTCAGTTTTCTGACTCAGATCGTTACTGCTCTTCAGTTTGTGCTTGTCGTGCGTATCTGTTTATTAGTGCGTGTAGTCAGTTCGCATTTGTTGGTCATTGCGGCCTATATCTTGATATAGGACGCTTTGATTTGCACTGCTTATTGTCTGCTCGTTGCTGGTATTCACTTCGTTCTTTCAGGCCTTGCTGTTTATCGGTGCTTTATGTTTGTCCGTTCTGACCAGCCGACCTTTTGTGACCTTCTGAGCGATGTTTCCCGTGCGTACTCGTCGCCGAGTTCGTGCTGTACGCGGAATTGGTGTCGGGCTTTTAGCTTTGACCCAAGACCCGTCCATGAACAGAGTGACGAGGAGTATGTGGACCAAGAATTGGTTGCTTCAGCGTGACCAGTTCTCGCACATGCCTTTGCTTCGTGAGATCCGGGAGAATAATCCTGATGATTTCAGGAACTTTCTCAGGATGACGGACCCCGATTTTCACCGTCTTTTGGCTTTGCTGACCCCCTTTATCAGCCGGCAGGATACCTGCATGAGACAAGCCATTACTCCGGAGCAGAGGCTTGTTGCCACGTTGAGGTACTTGGCGACAGGGAGAAGTCTTCAGGATTTGAAGTTCTCTTCAGGTATCTCTCCCCAGGCCCTGGGAATCATTATTCCAGAGACCTGTTCTGCCATCATTCAGGTCCTGCAGGAGGACTATATTAAGGTAACATTTATACTTTACTATTCCCTTCTATGTATGCTCTCTTTGCTAATGACTTGTATTTTTGACCTCCTTCCCTAATTACCATGATTGCAATATGTTCTAATATGCTGTGCCCCTTTTCTCCTTCATGCATTTTTCCCTTCACTTACCTCACCAGCATGCTCTTCTGCCCCAATAGACACCTATGGCCTAGTCACTTAAGCAATGTCTTTTGTCTGCTGCATAGTATTGTTTGCCCCAAAACACCCCCTAAAATATGCACAAATGTTTGCTGTGTGGTTTACTTCATGTAGAGCCCCCTTTTTTTGTTCTTTTGGTGGGGGGGGGGGGGCAAACTCATTAGGAACCCCCTCCCCCAACTGCTCTGTCAGATGGTACCAATCCTTTATCTGCTGGCTTTCCCAAGGTCCATACACACTATATACCTACCTCTTTATAGTGCGCATCTTTAGGGATGAATTCAGCAAAGCATGTAGTGCAAGGGACTGCCTCCATACATTCCATTTCCTATTTTTTTGTCTTCTTTCCCTCCTATTAGCTTGCTTGGTAATTTAATAATGTCACACTGTGCCTGCCTTTTTGGGGGGGGGGGGGGGGGGGGGGGGTTGAAATGTTATTTGATCTTTCCTGTGGCCTGCCAATAGTGTTAAGTACAGAGGGTCTGGCCAAACTAGCCCACATTATTGAGCCATTTGTCAATCAATGAAGTGCAGAGGGTTAGCTGTCCACCACCCCCCCCCCCCCCAAAACCCCGATTTATTGCCAATGGCCCATCAGAAGTGGGGGGATTGATGGGGGGGTGAGTAATCTGTGAAGGGGAGCCTCTACTTTTCTGTGCAAATACTTTCCAGCCTCCAATTTTAGACAATGCTCTTGTTCCAAGATGTTGATTGTCTAATCTGCTTGCAATGTTTAGGTGCAAAGTGACTAATTTTTTTTTCTTGTTTCACTCCACAGTTCCCTTCCACGCCACAGGAATGGCAGACTGTGGCCTCCCACTTTGCCAGCCGTTGGGACTTTCCTAACTGCGGAGGGGCAATTGATGGGAAACACGTCCGCATCGTCCCACCGCCCAACTCGGGGTCCTACTATTATAATTATAAAGGGTTTAATAGTGTAGTGATGTTGGCGGTGGTGTCGGCAACATACGAGTTTATGTATGTGGACGTGGGGATGAACGGCCGGATATCGGATGGTGGGGCCATTACGCACACGGAGTTCTACTGGCGTCTCCAAAGTGGCAGTCTGTGCTTGCCACCTCCAGAGGAGAATGCCGAAGGCCTCCCCTTCGTCTTTGTCGCAGATGAAGCGTTTGCGTTGACTCCCCATGTGATGAGGCCGTTCCCGATGAGGACCCTCACCCCGGACCAGAGGGTCTTCAACTACAGGCTGTCCAGAGCCAGAAGAGTTGTGGAGAACGCTTTTGGCATCCTGGCCAGCCGCTTCCGCCTGTTCCTGACGGCATTTAACTTGGCGGAATACAAACTGAACCACATAGTTCTTGCCTGTTGCATATTGCACAACTTCCTCAAAAGACATAACAGGAACTATGTGGTGCCCGTTGGCCCAGATGTGGAGGGCCCTCCAAATGCCGAACTCACAGCCCTTCGAGTGGCACGTCCAGGCTTGCCCCCTCTAAATGCCCGTGTGGTCCGGGACCAATATATGCAGTACTTTGTGGGTAGGGGGGCCATTGCTCTGCCTGACGATGTGTGAGAGGCATTTTTTAATAAATCTGATATTTTAACCAACCTATGATTTCATGTCATTTCAGTCTTCTTTTTAGCTTATTTTACTTTGACATTTTTTCCCTTTGCCTTCGACAGTGGGAATGCACTTTCTGGGCAAAAGGAGGTAACAGTCTCTTCTTCCCAAAAAGATTATTCTCATGTTGTGTGTTTGCTACCTAATCTTTGGTCTAGAGAAGGTTTGTACTGCATAACTGACCCCCCAAATACTCCTTTTCATCACCAGGTCTGACATGTGTGTATTCTCCAAAATGCTGTGCTCCGTGTTTTCGTACAAAGCACTGTGGGTGTCATTTACATAAGTCAAATCCGCTATGCTCTACAAGTGCATTGAAAAAGTTCCCCGGGAAAGAAAATTGGAGTGCAAAGTGGATTTGCCTTTAGTAAATAACACCCATTGCCCCCCATATCCTTTTCATTTTACATACATAATGCATTGTGTTTTTTCAATAAGGAAGCCACACATTTAGAAAAATAAAAGTTTACTAGGAAAACATTCCCAAGTGCGTTTACAATCTTCACGCCAAAACTGACAACATCTTGGTTATTTACAACATTGTTTACAAACATTCCGCAATTGGTAAAACCAGGCATGGAGCAAAACAGAACCTAGGAACTTGGAAAGTTCAACTTTGTAAAGTGAAGACAAGATCAGACATGACTATATGTTCAAAGTGTGTTTGATCTTGCCTTCATCACATGGGGGGGTCACCCCCGAAAAGTGGAAATTTGGAACATGCACACAATTTGGGTCTGAAAATGGTCATTAGATGGGAAAACACATGCCTAGAAGCTTCAAAAGTGCCATTTTCCATCATGGGGATGAATGGACGTTTTTTGGGGGTGCAACCCCTTCACCACAACCACTTTCGTAGTTCGTAAAGTGTTTGCACCCCCAAAAAAACGTTGCCATTCATCCACCATGGTGGGAGCTAGCACATGTGGACACAATGTGTGCATGTTCCAAATTTCAGACAGTTTTTAAGTTGCAAATGTGTTCAGAAGCAGGCACAAATGTGTGTTAATTACTTGGTGCGTTTTCATATTTTTCCTAAAACATCAATGATGTTCTTCAATTTTTGTTGAACATCATTGATGTTTTGCTTTATGTAATCTAGATCTCGATTGCAGACCATTATCTCTCCGATGAGTACGTGGGCACTCTCTGTGGTAAAGTGCGATTTTTCTTCCACAACATCCACGTCACCTAAAAACCACAAACAAACAAAAATGGGGTGTTGGAAATGAGGCAGCCATACATGGATTAGCTTACCAGTAGCTGTGTTCTCCCACACTCACCTGTTGTGGTGACAATTTCTCCAAGTTCGATGATCTCTCCTTCCTCCTCCTCCTCCTCTGCTTCTGCTCTTTCCCCTTTTTTGGGAGGTGTTGGTTTGGGGGTTTCCGCAGACGGCCCAAGTTTTCGCTCCCCTATGAGAATGTCCAAAAGGAAGATTTAGCAACACAAGCTATTGAGGGCAGAAATAGGAAATGACAAACATTGCTTGAAAGTGACGGACACTATTTTAGTTTGGCCAGTTACAAATGTCAACTACATGAATGAAGTCACTTTGTAAAGGTGCTAAACTGACTAGCTTTTTGGTAGAAGTTTGTGTGATGGAGACCCCCCTCTAGTATCCACTGGAGCACATGTGTGGAAAAGCATAATAAAAAGGGGGTTTGGGTGTCCCAGCACTAGTGCTCTAGAGTCCAGATGGGTAAACAGCTACTGAGTGACCTCTCCTTTACATTGAATAAATTGGCTTTACATTCTTGATGACATTTCTAGTGAGAACAAACTTCCTTTCCCCAAAAAAACACCAAACATCGTATTATAAGTGGCCGAACGATCGAGGTTGCGTACGATCGAATGCACACACACGACCATGACAGTGGCAGAAAGATCGAGGCTGAGTACGATCGAATGCACAGACGAACCTGAAAGTGGCCATTTTGGAATGTACAACTTGGTAAAAATCAAAACACAATGGAGCAGTATGCAAGCAAGAAAGCAAACACAAAACACAACTACTTACTTTTTTGAAGAATTCTCTTGATCTTTCTGTACTGATCGGCCTCCCTCAGTTTCAGGTCTGACCAGCGTTTCCTCAGTTGCTCCTTGGATCGTTGTACCCCAAAATGATTGTACAGCCTTCTCACAACTTTAGACATGATCTTGGCCTTGCGGACATTGGGGTTGAGGTAAGGCCCATACTTCCCATCATAGTCGCTCCTCTTTAATATGTCCACCATCTCCAACATTTCTCCAAATGACATATTGGAGGCCTTGAATTTCAGGCTCCGGGATCGGGACGTTTCTGCCTCCGGACTTTCCTCGTCCACCTCCTCGTTGGGGGGATATTTGGGGCGCACCTGCTGTGTCCCCGCCATGTGCTCTCCCCACTGCGCCGTAAAGAGAAGGGGTGGGGAATAGACGAGAAAGATCGTCAGGGGCGGGCGGAGTTTGACGCATGCGCACTGTATATAAAACGTCACACGCCTGTGTCGTAGCCACGATCTGGGAGACGAGGGGAGAGAAAGCTCACGCACGAGACGATCGCTACAAACGAAGGTACAATTTGACGTTGGTACATAACTAGCCTAGACTGATTAGAACTTGAGGCTTCTTTATGGAGAAGATTAGGAGAGTTTAGGCTGACATTATTTATATTGTTTTGTGTGGCGTTGTGTCTTGCAGAGGTCATGGAGGCCTTCTACAACGTGAGCTTTCTCCCACACTTCATTGATAAATACCGGCAATTCCCCCTCTTATGGCAGGCAAAACACAGGGATTATAGCAACAGACCAAAGAGGTACGCAGCCCTGCTGAAACTGGTGGCATTTGTAAAGCCTACCCTGCCCATGGCAACCGTCGCAAACTTAAAAGTGAAGATAAACAACATGAAGACTACCTATTTCCGGGAGCGCAATAAGGTCCTGAAGTCACAAGCATCTGGAGCTGCAGCAGCTGATGTCTATGTCCCCACGCTCTGGTACTATGAGAGGCTCCACTTTCTCAAAGACCAGGCTACTGTCAGGAAGTCACTCTCGACTCTTCCTTGCACGCGTCCTTCCACGCACGCCACCCCTGATGAGGCTTCCGAGGACCAACCTGGGCCTTCCAGTCAGGAATATGTGCAGGTGCCCAGCTTGTTCCAGGTATAGTAGTTTTGGAACCAGTTTGTTGAATAATGAATGATGTTCAGTTAATTCAGGATCCCCAATTGCTTATTTCCTAACGTGATTGACATATCAACAGACAGTGGTGTGGGAGACATTTTTGGGAAGAATCTAAACTGCAGGGCTGAGAATTGTATGGTTTTGTATTTGAAAACATTTTGCAACAGTCACTAGATGAGAATTGTGTGTGTTTGATGAACAAATAACTGAAACTATGTCCCTTTTTCATACACAGGAAGACCTCAGCCAGGAGGTGGCTGTGGAAGGTGGCAGTCAGGAGGAGGCAGGGGGTAGTGGCAGCCAAGAGGGGGGTAGGCGTAGGAGCCTGACTGTCTCCCAAGTCTCTCCCCTCCGCCTTCCCTACAGAAGGGCGAAAAACATGGGGGAGGTGGGAGAGTCAGCGCTCCAGCTGATAAAAGATGCCTCAGCCTCCCTCTATGCCACACCCACCTACGAGGAGGCCTTTGCCTCCTTGGTTACAAGTAAATTTACGGGTATGGAGGCGGGGCAACGCAGCATGTGTGAGGAGGTCATCCTCAAAATACTAAATGAGGGGTGTTTGCGAGAGTGACCTTGCTCCGCCTCCTCCTCCTCCTTCTGCCACCCCACCAGCACCAGCACCACGGCGTGGAAGGAAGCGTACAAGGAAGACAAGAGAGTGACAACCTGGACTCAGTCTGGTCTGAGAGAAGATGGAGCCTCTCGTAGTACCAGAGCCTGGGGACCTAGATGGCATCTGCTGCAGTTCCGGATGTTTTGGACTTCAGGACCAGATTGCGCTCCCTTATTATTTAGATAGGTAGTCTTCATGCCCCCAATTGTTTAACTCTGTAAAATGATGGTTGCCATGGGTGTCCAAGGCTTTGCAAATTCCCCAAGTTTCACCATGGCTGCGTTCCTCTTTGGTCTGTTGCTGAGACCTAAATAAAGGTTTTTTTGTTTGGAAATAATCATTGACTATTGTGTTTTACTTTTCTACAATGACAGTTTTTCTTTGAGTAGGCAGGTACATTTCACTAATCCTAGAATTAACAAGGGGCACCAACAACCAACAAACTCCTAGTAAATGTAAGCAAGAAATACAAATGTTAATAATGTGGTTTTGCTAAGTTGAGACATACAAACCCCCTCCAAAAAAAAAAAAATCTCCTTCAAATATGTATTCCCCCAAAAAAAAAAAATCTGGGTAAAAAAATAAGAAAGATTGTATTACGATCTGAGTAAAAATAAACATGTAGTGTATAAATGCTGCAAAGTAATAAAGAAGTAAGTTTGTGAGAAGTGCGGGTGAATAGGAGCAGCTAAAAGATGTCATTCTTGTTGCATTGTAAAGAAAAAGAGAATGCGCTGCATTAAAGACATTTTAACATTGCAGCGTGACGAATGTGCTGTGTCGATTAGGAAAGGTAGTTTTACCTGACCGAGCGCTTCCGTCACAGAATTTCTTCAGAGCATGCGTAGCACTTTGTCCGTCGGACAAGCGTACACACGCTCGGATTTGGTGTGATCGGACCGGGTTGACGGCAAATCTTTCCAGCAGGAGATAAGACTTTGTCCGACGGACAAACCGACGAACACTGTCCGATGGTGCATACACACGGTCTGATTTTTCAACAACCTTGTCCGATCGGACCAAATTGATGAAAAAGTCCGACCGTGTGTATGGGGCTTTACAGTTTTTTTGGTAGCGTTTGAAGCAGTCGCTGACAGTCATGACCCTGTGCTGTCTAAGTGACTTGCTGATGTGCTCAATGAATGCACTTCCCTACCCAGAAGTTTGGGGAAGCAGTAATACACTTTAAGGCCCCTTTCACACTGGGGCAGTTTTCAGGCGGTACAGCGCTAAAAAATAGCGCCTGTACACCGCCTGAAAAAAACGGCCCCATTCACTCCAGTGTGAAAGCCGGAGGGCTTTTTACACTGGAGCGGTGCGCTAGCAGGACGATAAAAAATGTCCTGCTAGCAGCATCTTTGGAGCGGTATAGGAGCGGTGTATTCACCGCTCCTATACCGCTCCTACCCTTTGAAATAAATGGGACACCGCGGTAATACCGCGGCAATACCACCGCAAAGCGCCGCTACGGCGGCGCTTTGCAGGGGGTTTTAACCCTTTTTCGGCTGCTCGCGGGGGGTAAAACCCCACCGCGAGCGACCGAATCCCGCGGCTAAAACGACGGTAAAGCAGCGCTAAATATATCGTTGCTTTACCGTCACCGCGGCTCCCGCCCCAGTGTGAAAGAGGCCTAAAGCTGCAGTAGTCATCACTTGAAAAAGTAAGTTTATCAAAAATAATGGATTTTTTTCCTGCTATATATTTCATGTGCTATTTCTTCTGATGTCATATTGCAGGACACTTTCTGTATTAACCACAGGCAATTTTCTGTTCTTTTTTCTTTTGTGTTTGTTTTTTACTTGTTTTGATTGTTATAACTGCGGCTTGTTGTTTTGAACCTGCAGTGGCATTTTTTTTTTTTGTACTGTCTACGTACCTTATTTTGTGTTTTAAATGCAAAATTGTTCAATAAAAAGAATAAATAAATCATCTACTAGGGAATGTTGACCTTAATGAGAAGAGTACATTGAAAAGAAATTGCAGCGTTTAATAATACTTTAAGGGGTGTAATTATAGCGGGGAACTGGAGAAAGTGCAGAGAAGGGCAACCAAACTGATAAGAGGCATGGAGGAGCTCAGCTATGAGGAAAATATTATGGGAACTAAATTCTACAAATAAATAAGTGGTCCATACAGGTGATACTCGAGAAATTTGAATATCGTGCAAAAGTTAATTTATTTTACTAATGCAACTTAACCACTTGCTTACTGTGCACTTAAACACCCTTCCTGCCCAGACCAATTTTCAGCTTTCAGTGCTCTCGCACTTTCAGTGACAATTGCGCGGTCATGCAATGCTGTAACCAAATTAATGATATTTTTATCATTTTGTTCGCACAAATAGAGCTTTAGTTTGGTGGTATTTATTCGCCACTCCGTTTTTTATTTTTTGCGATATAAGCGAAAACATAGCGGAAATTTTGAAAAAAAACAATATTTTCTCCTTTCTTTTTTAAAAGAAATCCAATAAAATCAAATTTTGTCATAAATTTAAGCCAAAATTTATTCTGCTACATGTTTTTTGTAAAAAAAATTCCGTTAAGTGTATAATAATTGGTTTGCGTGATCACGGACATATGTACGCAAATGATCATGTAAAAGGGGTGTGCAGGTGATCACGGACATATGTGTGCAGATAATCATTGGCACATGTTATTTTACTGGGACATATGTGAGGGACATGTGTTTTTATTATTTGGGGACATGTGTGTTTTGGGGACATGTGTGTTTTACTGTGGGGACATGTGTGTTTTACTGTGGGCACACTACACTGGTGATCAGTGAGTAAAAAACTGTAAAAAAAACATCTCATACTCACTGATCACCAGCCGGCTGCAGCTATCCGCTCTCCTCACCGACGACTTCCGTGTGAGGAGAGGAGGGCCGATTGCCTAGCAACCGGCTGTTTGTTTACATCACATGACGGCCGTGATTCGACGCGGCCGTCATGTGATCAGGAGGGCCAATCACCGAGCCCTCCTGCCGATCCGAGATGCGCCGTGTCCGGGTGACACGGCCGCATCGGGATCGCGCCGCTGCGCGGGCACGCGCACGCGCGATCCCTCTACTTCTGAAGGACGTTCCGGAACGTCCATTCAGAAGTAGACGGCTCCCACCTGGCCGTATATGTACATTGGCCGGGTGGGAAGTGGTTAAAGGGTGAAACTAATATATGAGATAGACTCATTACATGCAAAGCAAGATAGTTAAAGCCGTGATTTGTCATAATTGTGATGATTATGGCTTACAGCTCATAAAAACCCCAAATCCACAATCTCAGAAAATTAGAATATTATATGCAATCAATAAAACAAGGATTGTACATAGAACAATATCGGACATCTGAAAAGTATAAGCATGCATATGTACTCAGTACTTGGTTTGGGCCCCTTTTGCAGCAATTACTGCATCAAGGCAGCGTGGCATGGAAGCTATCAGCCTGTGGCACTGCTGAGGTGTTATGGAAGACCAGGATGCTTCAAAAGCGGCCTTCAGCTCTGCATGAAGTGCTCCAAAATCTCCTGGTAGACAGCTGCATTGACCCTGGACTTAATGAAGCACAGTGGATCAACACCATCAGATGACATGGCTCCCCAAAACAACACAGACTGTGGAAACTTCACACTGGACTTCAAGCATCTTGCAGTGTGTGCCTCTCCATTCTTCCTCCATACTTTGGGTCCTTGGTTTCCAAATGAGATGCAAAATTTGCTCTCATCAGAAAAGAGGACTTTGGACCACTGAGCAACAGACCAGGTCTGTTTTTCTTTAGCCCAGGTAAGATTCTTCTGACATTGTTTGTTGTTCAGGAGGGGCTTGACAAGAGGAATACGACATTTGAAGCTCATATCCAGGATCCGTCTGTGTGTGGTGGCTCTTGATGCACTGACTCAAGCCTCAGTCCACTCCTTGTAAAAGTCCCTGACACTTTTGAATGGCCTTTTCCTGACAATCCTCTCCAGACTGCGGTCATCCCTGCTGCTTGTGCACCTTTTTATTTGATTAACCACTTGCCGCCCGCCCTATAGGCAAATGACGTCCGCAAAGTGGTTTCAAAATCCTGACCGGACGTCATATGACGTCCTCAGGATTTTGAGCCGCTGCGCGCTCCCGGGGGCGCGCATGGCGGCGATCGTTCTTGCGGGGTGTCAGTCTGACACCCTGCAACTACGATCTCGGTAAAGAGTCTCAGACGGAGACTCTTTACCACGTGATCAGCCATCCACGTGATCAGCCATCCGTGCCACCTATCAATGCCCATCCATGCTGCCTATCAGTGCCCATCCATGCTCATCCATGCCGCCTATCCATGTCCATCTGTGCCGCCTATCCATGCCGCCTATCCATGCCAATCCGTGCCACCTATCAGTGCCCATCCATGCTGCCTATCAGTACCCATCCATGCTCATCCATGCCGCCTATCCATGTCCATCTGTGCCGCCTATTCATGCCGCCTATCCATGCCAATCCGTGCCAGATATCAGTGCCAATTTGTGCCACCTATCAGTGCCCATCCGTGTCGCCCATCAGTGCCACCTATCAGTGCCCATCAGTGCCACATATCAGTGCCCATCAATGCCACCTCATCAGTGCCACTTCATTGGTGCCACCTCATTGGTGCCCATCAGTGCCGCCTTATCAGTGCCCGTCAGTGCAGCCCCATCAGTGCCCATCAGTGAAGGAGAAAACATACTTATTTACAAAGTTTTGAAACTGAAACAAAAAAAAAACATATTTTTTTTTCAAAATGTTCGGTCTTTTTTTATTTGTTTAGCAAAAATAAAAACCATAGAGGTGATCAAATACCACCTAAAGAAAGCTCTATTTGTGGAAAAAAAATGATAAAAATGTCATTTGGGTACAGTGTAGCATGACCGCGCAATTGTCATTAAAATGCGACAGCGCTGAAAGCTCAAAATTGGTCTGGGCAGGAAGGTGTTTAAGTGCCCAGTATTGAAGTGGTTAAGCACTTTGGGAACATCCAACTTCTTTTGCAATTACCTTTTTTGAGGCTTTTCCTCCTTAGGCCCCTTTCACACTGGGGCAGGAGCCGCAGTGACGGTAAAGCAGCGCTATATTTAGCGCTGCTTTACCGTCGTTTTAGCCGCGGGATTCGGCTGCTCGCGGTGCGGTTTTACCCCCCGCGAGCGGCCGAAAAAGGGTTAATACCGCCCGCAAACCGCCGCTACAGCGGCGTTTTGCGGGCGGGTTCGGAGCGCTGCCCCATTGTTTTCAATGGGAACGGGCGCTATAGGAGCGGTAAATATACTGCTCCTATAGCGAGCCAAAGATGCGGCTTGCAGGACATTTTCCAGCGTCCTGCAAGCGCATCGCTTCAGTGTGAAAGCCCTCGGGCTTTCACACTGAAGACACAGCAACAGCTGTTTCGGGTCGGTTTGCAGGCGCTATTTTTAGTGCAATAACGCCTGCAAACCACCCCAGTGTGAAAGGGGCCTTAGTGAAATAAATGAACTTTTGCACGATATTCAAATTTTTCGAGTATCACCTGTATAGTGAACTTGGTGTTGGGTTATTCACTTTAAGGTCATCACAGAGGACAAGGGGGCACTCTTTATGTCTAGAGGAAAAGAGATTCAATCTCCAAATACGGAAAGGTTTCTTCACAATAAAAGCTGTGAAAATGTGGAATAGACTCCCTCAATAGCTGGTTCTGGCCAGCTCACTAGATTGCTTTAAAAAAAAGGCCTGGATTATTTTCTAAATGTACATAATATAACTGGATAATGACATTTATAGGTAAAGTTGATCCAGCGAATATCCAATTGATCCAATTTATCAGGAAGGAATTTTTTCCCCTGCTGTAGCAAATTGTTTAATGCTTTGCTGGGGTTTTTTGCCTTCCTCTAGATCAACTGTGGGTATAGGATTGTGTATATGGGATTGTATGATTTTTTTTTTCTCTTTAATTGGTTGTCCTAGATGGTCTTTTTTCAACCCGACAAACTCTAACTATATAAAAAAGAAAAATTGCATAGGAAATCACCCAGTAAAAGTCCATGCACATTTATTCTGTGCAAATGGGGCAAAAATAGATGTTCAGCTATTTTGTGGACACATATTTTTTATTTAATTCAAATGGAAAATACCATATTTGGTCACTAGATTGGCAAATCATAGAAATTTTACAATTGGTTACATTTATTTGCAAACTTTTTCTAGGATTTTCTAGAACTGTTACACTGTCTCTCTTGTTACAAAGTTGGATGTATTCCTTCAGCTACATCTAGTGGCTATGATGTGGTATTTTACTACTGTCTACTGCCAATAATAAAAGAACATTTGTTCAGAAAAGGAAATAGCCTATTTTTTTGGGAGGAGGGGGAGGTTTGGCCTTAAGTCCCAGGCTTTTTATGTTTATTAAGTCAGCAGCTACAAAAAGTGTAGTTGCTGACTTTTAATAAACAGACACTTACCTGTTCCACGGTCCAGCGATGCGGCCGGAGTGTCGCTCCTCTCCCCCCCCTCTCCGCTGGCGCCTCCATTGCCACTCTGGACACGAGTCACGCTGCGCTCCTGGAGTGGACAGGCGATCTCCTGGGACCTGTCACGTGTCCCAGGAGATCGCCTAGAGCAGGGATATGCAATTAGCCGACCTCCAGCTGTTGCAAAACTGCACTTCCCATGAGGCATAGCAAGAATCTGACAGCCACAAGCATGACACCC
>CM053038.1:10971451-11093223 GCA_028564925.1 Lithobates sylvaticus | reverse complement strand
TTTATCGGCCTCCTGGACCAGTGTCACGCTTTCTGGATGACGTTTCTGCATGGCTACCCTACTTTCTCTCCTTTGAAGTACATGCCATCATCCTAGGTGACTTTAACATTCCAATCAATGTTAATACTGCAACCACTTCTCAACTGCTCAACCTAACACAATGGACACAAACCACCACTCACTCCAACAGCAATACTCTCGATCTCGTATTCTCCCATCGCTGCACTCTCTAACACCCCCTTTCCACTCTCTGATCACAAACTTATCCGTTTCACACTCTCCTTGTCTCCTACCTCCCATACTGCCAACCCACAAACCCCTACCTGCAGAAACCTTCGCAACTTCAACCCTTTCCTTTTTCATTCTGCTACTGATGGCCTTAACGACAAAAATCGCATCCCCGGCCTGCCCAGACCTAACCACTTCCATCTACAACAACACGCTGTCATCCTCCCTAGACATACTTGCTCCTCTTTCTACACGCAGAACCAGGCCCAATCTGCCACAACCCTGGCAAACAGACGACACCAGAAGTCTCAAGAGACACAGCCATGCTCTTGAGTGAGCATGGCGTAAATCTAAGTCCCTGCAAGACTTTACCCTCTACAAATCTGCCCTTCTCAAATACAACTCCTGCCTCCACACTGCTAAACAAACCTACTACAACACTCTCATCAAAACCCTCTCATCCAAACTTTGTCAACTCTTTTCTACCCTTAGTTCCTTACTTCACCCCCCACTGCCCCCACCCACCAACTTGCTTACCGCTCAACAGATTGCCAACCATTTCAAAAGCAAAATCACACAATTCGCAAGAAGATATCCAGCATTCAATTTCCTCCCCTACTCAACACATCAGGTCCAACACCACGCTCAAAACTTTCCTCCTTCTGCCCAGTTACCACTGATGAAGTTGATAAACTCCTCTCCATGGCCCACCTCACCACCTGTCCCCTGGACCCTGTCCCCTCACAATTACTGTGACCACCTTCCCACTCTATCCTAAACTCCCTAACCCACATCTTCAACCTCTCCCCCGGAACCTTTCCTTCCCTGCTCAAACATGCACTGGTTACCCCCATACTTAAAAAACCCTCACTAGACCCCACCTTTTTGAATAACTTAAGACCCATCTCCCTGCTCCCATTTGCCTCCAAGCTCATCGAACGCCTTGTCCATGACCGAATGAGTCGCTACCTCACGGACAACAACCTTCTCGACCCCTTACAGTCCGGCTTCTGTCCACAACATTCCACTGAAACTGCCCTACTAAAACTCACCAATGACCTACTAACTGCTAAAACCAATGGCCATTACTCCATACTCATATGCCACGTACACAGCTTGGCTTGCATATACACGGTCACACAAGTTCCCTGAACTTTCGACCGTCAAGAACGCGAATTGTTTCCGAGCATGCGTAGGAATTTTGCGTGTCGGAATTGGTACAGATGATCAGAACTTTTTAACCTGCTCTCAATCTTTTGCTGGCTGGAATTCCACCAGCAAAAGTCCCATGGAGCATACACATGGTCGCATTTCCTGACCAAAAGCTCTCATCAGACTTTTGCTGGCGTAATTTCCGATCGTGTGTACGTGGCATTAGACCTCTCTGCTGCCTTCAACACAGCTGACCACCTGTTCCTCCTCAGCAAACTACACTCCCTTGGCCTCTGTGATTCTGCTTTATCCTGGTGCTCCTCCTACCTATCTCAGCGCACTTTCAGTGTCACATCTCCTTCGCTCCTCTTCCTCTCTCTGTTGGGGTACCCCAAGGCTCTGTCCTTGGGCCCCTCCTATTCTCGCTCTATACCTCTTCCCTGGGCCAGTTGATAACCTCCCATGGCTTTCAATACCACCTCTAAGCCGATGACACCCAGATCTATCTCTCCACTCCTCAACTCACCCCTTCGATCTCCTCACAGATCTCAAACTTACTAAATGACATATTGGTATGGATGTCACACCACTTTCTCAAACTCAATCTTTCTAAAACTGTGCTTGTTATATTTCCTCCTTCCTTGTCCCACCCATGACTTTACCATTAAGATCAACAGCACAACCATTGGTCCCTCCACACATGCCAGGGTGCTGGGTGTAATCCTTGACTCTGACCTCTCCTTCAGCCACCACATCCAATCACTGGTTAAATCCTGCCGCCTTAACCTCCACAACATCTCCAGAATTCAACCCTTCCTGACTAATGACACCACAAAGCAACTTATTCACTCCTTGATTATTTCCCGCCTTGACTACTGCAACTCCCCCTTCAGTCTATTATGAATGCTGCTGCTAGACTAATACACCTCACTAATCGATCCGTGACTGCTGCCCCTCTCTGCCAATCCCTCCACTGGCTTCCCCTACCCCACTGTATAAAATTCAAAATGCTAACCACAACATACAAGGCCACCCACAACATCGCCCCCAGCTACATCACCAACCTCATCTGCAGATATCACCCAAATCGTCCCCTCCGCTCCTCCCAGGACCTCCTGCTCTCTAGCTCCCTTGTTACCTTCTCTCATGCTTGCCTTCAGGACTTCTCCAGAGCCTCGCCCATCCTCTGGAACTCCCTGCCCCGGTATATCCGATCAGCCCCTAACCTGTCCACCTTTAGGAGATCCCTGAAAACTAACTTATTTAGGGCAGCCTATCCCACACCCACCTAACAACTGTCCCAGAGCCACCCCCCATCAAATCATTCCCTGCATCTATTACCTTTTGTACCACCACCCCCCTCACTTTTGAATGTAAGCTCTAAGAGCAGGGCCCTCCTGTACCTTCTGTATTGAACTGTACTGTAATTGTGCTGTCCCCCCCCTCTACATTGTAAAGCACTGCGTAAACTGTTTTTTTTTTTTTTTTTTTCCTTGCAAACAACCTTATAGAGGCTGTAATACAATAAAAAAAAGACATCTGCTGCAATGGACTTTACCCTATTACTGAGTATAAATTAAACCTTGAATATACACCTTCGACAGGTGTGAAGATAACAGAAGTAATAATCTATGGTTTAAAAACAAAAACTATAAAACGTTTAAAGGGCTGGCAAAAAAAGTAAAAATACACATTGGCTTTTGCAAAATAGTAATTATATATATATATAAAAAGAAAAAAAAATATATAATAAAGTATATATATATATATAAAATCATATTTAAAGTTTCAGCCCCAATGTTAAAAAATTTAATTAGGAAGCAGCAAAATAAATAAATAGAATCAGGACATAGTAAGACCCTAGCACCAGCATAAATGTCCTGCCATGCAGTAGTGGTTCAGTGCAACACCTGCATGCAAATATATGGATAAATACATATATGTGAATTCACAAGTCAATCAAATGTGTGATAAGATCATTAAAGAATTCCACCAAACAAAAAAATTAGAAAAAAAATAAAACAAACAATAAATATGGAAAAATTTATGAAAAAGTCAACGTGAATGTGCTTCACCACCAGCAACTAAATCCTCTAAAACAGGGGTTTCTAAACAAAGGGCCAGTTTACTGTTCTCCCGACTTTAACAGGGCCGACCTGTGGCCATTGGGAGTAGAAATTATCCTGGTGTCAGTGGGAATAAATAGTGTCCCATCGTTGGTGTCAGTGGGAAGAATAGTGTCCCATCGTTGGTGTCAGTGGGAAGAATAGTGCCTCATTGTTGGTGTCAGTGGGAAGAATAGTGCCTCATAGTTGGTGTCAGTGGGAAGAATAGTGTTCCATCGTTGGTGTCAGTGGGAAGAATAGTGTCCCATCGTTGGTGTCAGTGGGAAGAATAGTGCCTCATCGTTGGTGTCAGTGGGAAGAATAGTTGCCCCATCATTGGTGTCAGTGGGAGAATTTGTAACTTATCATTGGTGTCAGTGGGAATATTAGTGACCCATCGTTGGTGACAGTGGGAATAATAGTGCCCCATTGTTTGTGTCCGTTTGAAGAATATTGCCCCATCATTGGTGTCAATGGGAGGAATGGTACCCCATTGTTGATGTCAGTAGCAGGAATATTGCCCCATTGTTGGTGTCAATGGGAGGAATGGTGTCTTGTATCAGTGAAAGGAGAAGTATTTTGCTTGCCTTTATCCAGCCCTTGGGCTGCAGTTTGGAGACCCCTGCTCTAAAAAATGCTTATTCTTAAATGTTCTTTACACTTTTAGTCAGACTTGGAGTGGCTTTTGCTAAACTTTACATAAAAGCTGAATGGGCCATGGGTCAGGACAGGAGGTGAGCAGCCAATGGTGGTGCTTACACATGGTGTGAAGAACATTTAAGTATAAGCATGTTTTAGAGGATTTTAGTTGCTGGTGGTGCAGCACATTCACGTGGACTTTTTCATAATTTTTTTCCATATGTTTTGTTCATTTCATTTTATTCCATTTAATTTTTTCGGTGGAATTATATAATGATCTTATCACACATTTGATGGACTTGTGAATTCATATATATGTATTTATCCATATATTTGATGATATGTATGCAGGTGTGGCACTGAATCACTATTGTTTTTGAATTTTTAGCACTTGTGAGTGAGTGTTACACTCAGATTTAGCAAAAGCACTCTATTTGGTTTATTATACTATATTGTTTTCATATTGGTGGGTGCAGGGGTTATTTTTTATTTTTGTAGCGGCCATAACCCTTGATGGGGCGGCCTTGACTTTTGGGCTTACCGGTTACCTCCGCTTGGCTTGTTCTTCCATGTTTAGGGGTTCCCAGGGTTAGTACCCAACAACTTTGGATGCTGACACCATAAAAGTCCTTTTAGAAAGGTTTTTATTTGCAGGGTAACATCCAACAAACACAGTCTCGTATGGGAACAGAGGGCAAGGATGAAGAAACTCAGGCACCTTGAACTGCTGACAATTAGAAAGTCTCTAACACAAACCCAGAGAGTAGCCACTCGCAGCTGGGCGCTTCAAAGCTGAACAATCTAGCCAGAGATTATGGCAGTCAGCACTTTGATCTGGAACTTGCAAAGTCTCTGACCTTGAATAAAGTCTCAACCGAGAATGAAATAGGAACCTTTTCTCAGTACCTGAAACATTTTCTGTCTCCTTGGCAGTACTGCGAAAGTGTGGATTTGTTAATGTCCTTGACAACCCAGCAACCAGGCACTTCTTGGGATGCCAGCTTGTTGGCCCTCCTCCGAAGAGTCCACCCCCGGTCGCTTACACGAGCTGCGAAGCCCCTCCAAGTTGAGAGCACACCCGGACGCCTTGAATCCTCCCTCAGTCACTGCGCCTCAGACCAGCCGGTTCCGAGACTCGGGAACAGACGGATCCTTTGCCCCAGACCAAGCGGGTCTGTGGGGCTAGTCAGAATAACCATGTTGCGGGACGGCAAACGCTCCCGGGCCCGGGATCCCTCGCGGGGATACCCCGGTCCAGATTCAGGAACAGGCAGCTATGGCCGAACCCCGAACAAGGGACTTCAGCACCTTAAGTACCCTTCCCCAGACTCCACAGCGAGGCCAGGCGCACCCACTGATTGGCTCCGGGGAATGCTGATACTCAAAACGTCCAACCAGGCCTGGTTCTAGACCTGTCATGTGTACCTAACTGTACCCATGACCAGGCAGAACCCTAGTACAGCCCAGACAAACTGATGCCAAAGTTAAACCTGCACAATTAACCCTCAGAACCCCATTACTGTTCTGAGGAGAAAAAAAATAATTTCCACATAGCGGACACCTTGTAAGTGTCACCGCTACTTTTTTTTCAGGACAAGCTTTGCTTCGAGGTCCAAAGAGTATTGCTTGGACCCAGAAGAAGGGAACACCCTGAAGGCTCATACTGAAGGTTTAACTGCAAGTGCAAATACATAAGTACATCTATCTTCCAGAGGAAGTCGCGACGAGTGACGAAACTAGTAGGAGGGACCCGAGAGGCTGACGGCTTGATTTAAAAATTACTCAAATAAATTAATTGTTCAGGCAATCCCTGACACAAACGCAAAACACCTATACTGCAGCTGCATGTACACAAAGGGTCGGGGATGCTCGTGACATTGACATTGAGAATATACTGATGTCATCAGATGAGCAGGTCAGTCATGCAACCAGTTTTTAGTTGCAGTTGGCATTGGCAGTGTCATATTTCCTCTAAATAATTCATATGTTTATAACAAACTACACATTGTAGCCAACAGAGAGATAGTTATGACGGAAATGGGATCCAAGAGAGGGACAGATGTTAGCTGTTAAGCTTCCCTAGACTCTAAAAATACTTTACAGCCATGAAACTAAATGAGCTGAAGGCTAAAATGATTCCATTTAATGATCCTGTCTTTTCTCCACAACATGCAAGGGCTTGAACAAGAGACAGGCTGATGTATTTGTATGAGAATAAACAGGAAATGGTTCATCATCAAAAGCATCAGGAGCTGTCAGGAAAGACAAGAAAAAGAAGAAAAATAGGCGAAGGGCAGGCATGACTAGGCTAGCAGGGTAGCTTGGCCATTAGAGGGTTAATAGATTATTGTCAGGATTGGTAGAACGTGTGGAGACAGGGATTGGTTAAAAGTAAGGTAGGGAGGGGCAACGTAGGTGGGGAGGTGATGTTGTGAAGTCTGAGGAGCATTTTGAGGCAACGGGTGAAGAAGAAGCTTCCCACACTCCCACCCCGGTGGATGGTGGACTTGTTGAGTGGTTGTAGCGATCTGGCGGTTGGGGTTATTGGAGGCATCCAAAAATGTCTGTGTAATATCAGAGTAATGACCCGTCTATGGTATGGCATCCTATGGTTAATCCCAGTTAACGGTGGTTTAATGGGAATTTATGGAAATGGAGGTGTCAGCGGAAAATTTGGTATTGTCCGCGAGGCAGTGTTCTGCGGCTGAGGACCCTTAAGTGGTTCTGCAGATACAATTTTTGTGTTGGTTCAGTAGTGCCTCCAAGGATCAGCAACCTCGGGGGTCATTATTGTGATTGTTCTATATTTCTGTTCTAAGGAATGTTTATATGTTGTTATGGTTAATAAATGGCCAGTACGGCCAAAATTTACTCCATAAGGTGCGTTGGTCTTATCATTTTAGTTATAGGTTGGAAGGGGGGTCAGAGGGCTATAGCGATATACGGGAACACATTTGGCACCAGGGCCATCTTTAATGACTTGGACCCTGGGCAAAAAATTTCTTTGCCCCCCCCCCCCCCCCCCCATTCAATTTCACTCTCCACCTGCTCTGAGACATACAATAAATAGCAGCTAGACTTAAAATCAGTTACTGTATCAGATCATGCAGCAACTGCGATTGGTTGACAGCTGTTACAGCATATCATTACTGCTTACTGACTGGTTGCTAGAGGTTACAGCACACATTGTGGCTCACTGATTGGTTGCTAGAGGTTACAGCACATCATCTCCTCACTGCAGGGGGGCATGATATACATATGAATGTCGCCTTTATTTACATATCAATGCCGCCAGACACAGCTATTTACATATCAATGCCGGTTATTTACATGTAAACACAGGTCTGCAGGTGAGTCATCTGTACACAACAAGGCAGAGCTGGGCAGCATTAGTACCAGCACTTTACACTGAGATATTGGGACACAGCACAGGACTAAAACTTCAAATACAAGCGAATTTAAACTGGGATAGTTGGCAAGTATGTGGCAGCTGCTTTGGGCCCCACAACAATGACAGGGCCCAGGGCAGCTGCCCCTTTTGCCCTGCCTTAAAAATGGCCCTTACCAATTGAGAGGAAGGGAGAAGGGATTGTGACAACATGAAGTGCTCATTATTCCTTCCAAGCATAGTCATACATAGTGATGTAATTATTATCCAAGCATCATCTCTAAACCTGGTTGCAACCACCCAAATGTGATCATACTTGCAGTGGTGAGAGAAACGATCAACAAAGACATGAATAAGAAGATAATACCTTGGCTAACCCCACCTGTATGTGCAAATATTACACAGAGGCGGTGCACCTTCTCCACACAAACATGCACCATCAATTGGGTAAATAGGAGAAAAAAGAATAACATTCACTAACCTGACCATCAAGATTGTTCTTTGATTACACATATGGTATACCAATGAACGTGGAATAACCTAATGATTTATCACTTTTTACAAGGGTTTATCCTTGGGGGTTGATTTACAACTGCACTTTGCAAAATGAACAGTCTATTTGCCTATAATAAATCAACCCCATAGTGTACTCCCTCTAATGCCGCGTACACACGGTCGGAATTCTCGTTGGAAAAAGCTCTGATAGTTTTCCTGTCGGAATTCCGACGGAATTTAACTCAAACTGTCTTGCCTACACATGGTCACACCAAATTCCGACGGTCAATAACACCGCGGCATACAACACGTTCGAATGCACTATAAAAAAAGGGAAGTTTAATGCTTCTGAGCATGCGTCAAATTGTTTCCGAGCATGCGTCGGAATTTTGCGTGTCGGAATTGCATACACACGATCGGAAAATCCGATAGAAAGGTTTTCCGTCGGAAAAATTAAGAACAGGTTCTCAATCCAAAGTCCGTCGGAAATTCCGACAGAAAAAGATCGATGGGCATACACACGGTCGGAAAATCCGATGAAAAGCTCCCATCGGAAATTCCGACCGTGTGTACGCGGCATAGGAGCTGATCATATTTAAAATAGGTTATACTGTATGGAAGTCTTTTGCTGTGTAGCCTGCTTGGCCATTATGACCTTTCCTTACAGTGCTGCTTAACCCCTTGGCACCGGCTCCTGCCAGCCCTATAAGGGGTTTGGACTGCGACGGCCATGATTGGCGGTCTCATGATCGGCAATCTCCCAATCACAAGAAGCAATTGGAAGTTTCCGGTAGCCGCTGGTCACTGTGTCGGGAGCAAACAGGGCGCGCGCTCTCGGCACAGCTCTGTTGGCGCCAATGCACTCAAATATGCGAGGCCGGGCAGCCGAGAGGCTGCATATTTGCGCGCGCTTGGCGCCAAGAGGTTAAAATAAACACCTATGTACTATATGTTTCATTTACCCAGATCAAGAGCCCATATCTGATCAATCTGGTTAGTTACGGTATGTTAACTTGCGTTGCGTGAAAGCAGCCTATTCATTTCAATGGGGCACCAATGAACCATAACAGAGCTAAAATTAGAAATGCATTTTCATCTTAATACTGTTAGTGTGTTACTATACGCTGCATTATAGGTGCATTCCTTTAGCACAGCCCTTCTTAACCACTTAAGACCCGGACCAATTTACAGCCAAAGGACCAGGCCCCTTTTTGCGATTCGGCACTGCGTCGCTTTAACTGACAATTGCGTGGTCATGCAACGTGGCTCCCAAACAAAATTGGCGTCCTTTTTTTCCCACAAATAGAGCTTTATTTTGGTGGTATTTGATCACCTCTGCATTTTTATTTTTAGCGCTATAAACAAAAATAGAGCAACAATTTTGAAGAAAATGCAATATTTTTTACTTTTTGCTATAATAAATATCCCCCAAAAATATCAGTTTAGGCCGATACGTATTCTTCTACATATTTTTGGTTAAAAAAAATGAAATTAGCGGTTATTGATTGGTTTGCGCAAAAGTTATAGCGTTTACAAAATAGGGGATAGTTAATAGCATTTTTATTAATATTTTTTTTTTTTTTTACTAGTAATGGCGGCGATCATCGATTTTTATTGTGACTGCAACATTATGGCGGACACATCGAACATTTTTGACACATTTTTGGGACCATTGTCATTTATACAGCAATCAGTGCTATTTAAAGCGGGGCTCCACTGCCCCAGACGTTTTTTTTTACAATGGTCATTAATAAAGATATTAATTTGTAAATGAGTAACTCACGTGTCCCGTCTCTGGCACTTGTGCCTTTCGTTTTTTTCGCTTGTAAAAACACTATAAAATTTCTAGCCTTGTTCTCCATCTTGCCTGTGGGCATGTGAAACCCACAGGCATTCTCTTCCGGGATTAGATTGACGCCCATTCATTCTAATCTCGCGCATGTGCAGTACCAACAGCATAGGAGCGCCGTCAGCAGCTCCTGTCACGTTTGCTTTCCAAGTCTCGCGCGATCTCGGGCAAGGCCGCCGCACTGACTCCTGGGAACTATGACACAAGCTCCCAGGAGACAGTGCGGGATAGGGGATATTACGAAATAGCCATAATATCCCCGCCCATATCCGAGGGAAGGAGAACCGGAAGCGATGGATGGCAGCAAGAAATCAACAAAAGTTAAGTAAAAAAAAAAAAACTACCGTTTCGGATAGAGCTAGGCGAGTATAGGATTTTACATTTAGGTCTTAGAATCGGGTGGAGCTCCACTTTAAATGCACTGATTCCTGTATAAATGACACTGGCAGTGAAGGAGTTAACCACTAGGGGGCGGGGAGGGGTCAAGTGTGACGTGTGTGTGTTTTTTTTTTTACTGTAGGGGGTGTGGCTTGGCGTTCGACATCACTGATCATCTTTCCCAATGACAGGGAACAGATGATCAGTGTCAGTCTCACTAGGAAGCACGGGGAGAGGTTTTTGTTTACACAGACCTCTCCCCGTTCTTCAGCTCTGTGACCCAATCGCGGGACACCAGCGGCGATCGGGTCCGCGGTTCCCGCGGCCACGGTCACGGAACTCAGGACCGGGTCGCAAGCGCGCCACCCACGGCTGGGCACTTAAAGAGCAACGTACCTGTACGTTGATGTGCCATTCTGCCAACGTAAATGTACACTAGGCGGTCCTTAAACGGTTAACCTTGTTGACATGGAAAAACCCTTGATAACAACTTTCTGGCCTCAGGGATCCCCTGCTAATAATTACAATATTTACTGCTCACAGTACATTAGCCTGATGGTCAGAGTGCTCCTTACATTTGAGGTCACGGGAAGAAAACCCCCTTACTGATAGCTAAAAAGATCACTGATGCCAATGGTTACTTATATTAGACATGTGCACAATAGAAAAATTTGTTTCGTTTAGTTTTGTTTCGTTTCTGTTCGTTTCCGTTGATTCGTAACGATTCGTAATTTCGTAAGTCGTAGGTGTTCGTATTCGTAAAGATTCCTAAATTCGTAAGTCGTCGGTGTTCTTATTGGTAACGATTCGTATTTTCGTAAGAGTTATTTTTTCGTTGATTCGTTTTTCCGTTAGTTTAATTTTCATTTATTCGAAATTCGGACGCATTCGTATTTTCGTAGATTTAGTTACATTCGTACTTTCGTAACATTGTTTTCGTAGATTCGTAATCGGAGAATAATTCATAATTCTATGTAATGTGTATGCTATTATTACATTGTAAGAGACACGGAAAATTACGAATCGAAAAAAAAAGTTACGAATGTACGAATTTTTTCGTTCAATCCATTCGAAGCACGTTAAGCAGCGCCATTGTAAGGGACACGGAAAATGACCAATTCAAAAAAAAAAAAAATTACGAATGTGCGAATTTTTTCGTTCATTTTGATTTTCGTTGTTCCTGTTTTTCGGATTTTCTTCTTTCGTAGTTTCGTTGTTTCTAATTTGGTTATTTCGGATTTTCTTTGTTTTTCATATTCGTTCGATTCGATAATTCGTTAAAATTTTTAGCGAATCATTCGTTCATTCGTACGATAACGAATGAACGAATATAACGAATTTTAATGGAAAACAAATTAAAACGAAACGAATTGCACATGTCTAACTTATATGACAGGCAGAAATTGCTCATGATTTACTAGCAGAAGCCAAAAAGTACTGACAGGCAAGAAGCTGCAGAAAAAGATCTCCAGTTCCATTCGCCTGTAGAGACCCGCTAAGCAAGCTTTGAGCAAAAAAATAATTCAGTTCTAAAGAGATGCTGAGCCGTTTTACCGCTGCAACTCACCACAGATGTATTACAGCAGGACATACGGGGGTTTTTAGATTTCAATTCTGAAACCATTGCGGACATCAAAGCTGGGGCGTGAGAATGTCACATGCAGCTCAGTACATAATAATTTGACATGCCTGTCCTTCCTGCTTTGACAATGGGTGGCGGCTGTTATGGGTAAATATAAGATTGATAATAGGCATTAAAATTTGGAATAAATTCATTATGAATACAAATTGTATTTGAGAGTCTGATTCATTTGTTTGGAAAAAAAAATATTCCATATATAATATATATATATATAAATTATACACCACTGTGCAAAAATTTTAGGCAGGTGTAAAAAAAAATAAATAAATGCTGTAAATGAAGAATGCTTTCAGAAATAGAAGTGTTAATAGTTTATTTTTTTATCAATTAAACAAAATGGAAAGTAAATGAACAGAAGAGAAATCCAATTCAAATCAATTTTTGGTCTGACCACCCATTGCCTTCAAACCGGCATCAATTCTTCTTGCACACAGTTTTTGAAGGCACTCAGCAGGTAGGTTGTTCCAAACATCTTGGCAAACTTAACCACAGATCTTCTCTGGATGTAGGCTGCCTCAAATCCTTCTGTCTCTTCATGTAATCCCAGACAGACTGGGTGATATTGAGATCAGGGCTCTGTGGGGGCTAAACCATCACTTCCAGGACTCTTTGTTGTTCTTTACACTGATAGATAGTTCTTAAAGTGGTATTAAAGCTTTGTTTTTTGTTTTTTAAATAACAAACATGTTATACTTACCTGATCTGTGCAATGAGCTTACTAGCTCCACCCACTAATTTTTTACTTAATGTCCATTTTATATTACTTTATTAGGTTGTGTTAATGTATGTGTTCAGTTTTTTGATTCTATTTCAGTGAATATTGTATGACATTGTTCAGTTCTCCTGAGGAAGCCCAAATTTGGGTGAAACATGTTGAGAAAAATAAAACTTTGCCAATCCTCATCTTTATTCAGTGATGTATTGTTTTTAAATGTTTTCACAGACATATGATGTCAAAAATCTTATATTATGTTATATTATGATTTTTTTCATGAATATATTTTATATTAAAATTTTTGTCTATTGCGCCCTTAAAGTCCACTGAACAAAATTTTGATCTGTGCAGTGGTTTTGCACTGAGCAGCTCAGATTCTCTTCTTTTCGGGTCTCCCGCCAGTGCTCCTGGCTCCTCCCTCTCTAGCAGTGCCCCCAGAGACCATAAGACTTACTCTCACCCCCCTCTCTCTCCTCATTGACTCACTGGCTCTTATTGACAGCAGTGGGAGCCAATGGGCTCCTGCTGCTGTCTCAGCCAATTAGGAGGAAGAGTCCCAGGACAGCTGGATCCGAGGGAGCTCAGGTAAGAATTGGGGGGCTGGGGCACTGCACACAGAAGTTTTTTCTGTATGCATGAAGGTAAAAAACCTTCAGCCTTTAGAACCACTTTAACGACTTCAGCCCCGTAGGATTTGGCTGGCCAAAGACCAGAGCACTTTTTGCGTTTCGGCACTGCGACGCTTTAACTGACAATTGCGCGGTCGTGCAACGTGGCTCCCAAACAAAATTGACGTCCTTTTTTTTCCCCACAAATAGAGCTTTCTTTTGGTGGTATTTGATCACCTCTGCGGTTTTTATTTTTTGCGCTATAAACAAAAAGAGCGACAATTTTGAAAAAAAAAAAAATCAATATTTTTTACTTTTTGCAATAATAAATATCCCCAAAAAATATATAAAAAAAATGTTTTTCCTCAGTTTAGGCCGATACGTATTCTTCTACATATTTTTGGTAAAAAAAAATTTCAATGAGCATTTATCGATTGGTTTGCGCAAAAGTTACAGCGTTTACAAAATAGGGGATAGTTTTATAGCATTTTTATTAATAATTATTTTTTTTTACTAGTAATGGCGGCGATCAGTGATTTTTATCGTGACTGCGACATTATGGCGGACATATCGGACAATTTTGACACATTTTTGGGCCCATTCACATTTATACAGCGATCATTCCAATAAAAAATGCATTGATTACTGTGTAAATGTGACTGGCAGTGAAGAGGTTAACACTAGGTGGCGCTGTAGGGGTTAAGTGTGTCCTAGGGAGTGATTCTAACTGTGGGGGGAGGGTCTATGTGTGACACATCACTGATCACTGCTCCTGATTACAGGGAGCTGTGATCAGTGACAGTGTCACTAGGCAGAATGGGGGAAATGCTTGTTTACATTAGCATCTCCCCGTTTTTCCTCTCCGTGAGACGATTGCGGGTATCCCCGCGGACTCAATGTCCGCGGGGATACCCGCAATCGTCTCACGGAGAGGAAAAACCAGCGGTCGGACTCATGGAGCTCGCGGGGGGCACTCGCCTGATATCCAAGTCCGCGAGATCACGTAATATAATGTGATTTTGCGCAGCTGAGCCAACCTGCCGCAGTAAAACTGCGGCGGCTGGTCCCCAACCGGTTATTGATATTGGCTGCATGTCTGGGGACGTTGTCCTGCTGCAGAATAGATTTTTTTCGCTGAAGGGCTGGAGAGCGATACAATAATAAGTGTCTGCAGGCAACAGTGAAGCATGGTGGAGGTTCCTTGCAAGTTTGGCGCTGCATTTCTGCAAATGGAGTTGGAGATCTGGTCAGATCAATGGTGTCCTCAATGCTGAGAGATACAGGCAGATACTTATCCATCATGCCATACCATCGGGGAAGCGTGTGATTGGCCCCAAAATGTATTTTGCAGCAGGACAACAACCCCAAACATACATCCAATATCATTAAGAACTATCTTCAGTGTAAAGAAGAGTCTTGGAAGTGAAGGCTTTTGCCCCCACAGAGCCATGATCTCAACATCATTGAGTCTGTCTGTTTTTTTTTTTAGCAATTCCGGGAATTCAGCTTTAAGAGTTTACACTTACAGTAAACAAATTGCATTTCCTTGGAAATAGGCACATGATATCGGAGACGTCAATGTCATTTACTACAATTCATTCATTCAGACACATCAAAAGCAATTTGTTTAGTGCATTGTATTTTGCATTTACAATGTGTTTTTTCCAGTGTGTGTATGTATATATATATATATATATATATATAACATTGACGGTGTCAGTAGGGTAGTGGGCGGTGTCAGTAATGTTTTTAATTGTATTTTTTTTTTTTTTTTTTTTTATTGAATTATCAAAAGGTGTGATATAGATATAGATATATATATATATATATATATAGACGCAGCAGCTTTAGCGAACTTATACATCTATGTATATGCACAGAAATGCAACTGTCTCACAAGGGTAATACATAACAGCGTATTCATTTTCTTAGCATGGCATTAAACCACAGGTCACTTAGGTTGTTCATTTTGTGGTGTTTAGCTTCCTGTAATGTTAGATATAGCATATCTTTGTGGTGGTAGCTTTAACTAACTGCAGAGTCTCTATTTCTTCCATTCTTTTTAAGAGACTATCTGGAATTGTTCTGTGTGTTAAAGCCTATAAAAGTCGAAGTATGGACTTCGGAATACAAATTTCCGGTCCAGAGGATTATTCAAGGAAGGTAAGGGGTTTCAGGAGGTGGGTGGGAGTATTTTAGAAGAATGAAGGGGACGGGTAATCTCTTGGTGATAACTACTACGAAAAAGGGGGGGTCTCAGGGTTCTACAACCCTCCCTCACTCACTCGTATGGACTTCGGAATACGAATTTCCGGTCCAGGGGATTATTCAAGGAAGGTAAGGGGTTTCGGAAGGTGAGTAGGGGTATTTTGGAAGGATGAAGGGGACGGGTAATCTCTTGGTGATAGCTACTAGGGAAAAAAAAGGGGGGGGGGTCTCAGGGTTCTACAACCCTCCCTCGCTCACTCGTATGGACTTCGGAATATGAATTTCCGGTCCAGGGGATTATTCATGGAAGGTAAGGGGTTTCAGGAGGTGGGTGGGAGTATTTTAGAAGAATGAAGGGGACGGGTAATCTCTTGGTGATACCTACTAGGAAAAAAAAAGGGGGGGGGGGGGGGTCTCAGGGTTCTGCAATCCTTCCTCGCTCACTCGCCTGATGCATCTTTGTGGTTGTTCTTAGTCTTGAGTTGTTTATATTTGTCTGTTGTGACGAAATATTGCCAACACGACCATATTTTCCCAAATTTGGAGGGGGTGTCCCTCGCTTGGTGAATGAGTTCCTCCATGTCTGCAGTTTTTTTATTTTTTATAATTTTTTTGCAAATATTTTTAGGAGCCCCCTTGGAGGGCTTTGTTGAATTATAGACCCCTGATGTCTCACTTTTAAGACAGAGAAAGGGACAAAGGACAGTGATACCCCACAATTCCTTTCTCTGCAGGGTTCCTGTTCATTCACAAACTGAAGCATAGTAATCACAGTGCGTGAAAAGTACTGATCACTGATCTGTGTTCATCTTGAAACATCCCCCTGTGTGCCCACAGCAGCAGCCGGTGGGAGAGGAAAGGAGGGAAGCCAGCAGGGCTGCGGGGGGTACGGCAGGGGGAATCTGCACTGCATGGGGTGATTAGGGTATGCACGCCTATGTGCTTAACCCTTTTGTTGCCGAAGCTGCTTTTTTTTTTTGTACAAGTTTTCAAAAGATAGGGAGCTTGGCTCCCGAAACGCGTCAGCTCTCCAATTGCAGAGATTTGTCCTTCCTGATACTAGAGTTGTGAATGAAATGCTTTTAATCATCTCATGTTTGCGAGTATGTCTTTGGCTTTTTTGCAATAAGCATTAATTGGTGTTGAGGGTAATGCACTAGGCGTTTGTGCCCTCCTTTTTTTATCTTTTTAGTGATTTGGAGTTTCTCCGCTTAAAGTGGAGGGCCCATCAAATTATTTTTTTTTTAAAGTCAGCATCTACAAATACTGCAGCTGCTGACTTTTAAGAATCGGATACTTACCTGTCCCAGGGTCCAGCGATGCAAGGGAACGATGCCCCCCCCCCTCGTTCCCCGCTCCGCTCGCGGCGCCGGTATCCTTACTGTGGCCTCACAGCCGGGCACCCAATGCGCATGCACGAGCGGCGCCTCACATTGTGATATGCCGCACCGTCATCTGGGACCTGTCACATGTCCCAGGTGACTGACTGCCGAGGGGAAGTGACGTTTCTAGCCCGGGCTGAGGAAGAGGCAGATTTTGTGGGACCACCTAGCAACAGGGAGAAATAGGTAAGTGAATTTTTTTTTTTTTTTTTTTTATCCAATTTTTTTTTTTTGTCAGATTTTAGGTAAATACAGATAATGTTGTCATTTTGGTGGAAACACCACTTTAGGAGAGCAGCATCACTAGAGACGTTAACATCGGAGTGAGTCCTGAGGGTTAATTAACTTTGGGGGCCTGAGGATTCATTAAAACCCCCAAAACATATATGTTTTGAAAGCGGAGGCCCTGGAAAATATAATATAGTGCTAGTTCCAATATTTTTTATGTTACACAACATTAGCACTAAAATGTATTTTAGGTCACATAAATACAAAATATATATTTTTTGGTAAATATAAAAGATGAGGTTGCGCTGAGTAAATAGATACCCAACATGTCAAGCCTTAAAAAAGTGTGTGCTAGACGTGCAGAACAAAAAAAAATTGTTTAGTTTCAATTTGTATTTACATAAATTTGTTCAACCCGTTTAATTCATTTTTGGAAATCGTTTCCTTTATTCTTATTCAAATCGATTTGAATCAATTTAGAATATTTTTTTAATTCAAAACGTTTTCGAATCCGAACAGTTTTCGAATTCAAATAGTTTTCCAATTTCCAAAAAAAATAAAATAGAAAATAAAGGAGTAGAAAAGAATATAACAGAAAATAAAAGAAAAGAATATAATAGAGTAAAACAAAGCAAACACAATAGAAAATAAAATAACAGAATAGAATGGAATAGAATATAAACAGAATAAAGAAAGAAAGAATAAAATACAAAGACTATAACCATCTTCTTAAATTCGAATAGAAAAGAATAATATTGAAAATATAATAAAAACAAAAACAATAGAATAGAATAGAAATTCAAATTTGATTAGAATAGAAAATAACAGAATAGTAAAGAAAAAAAAAACAACAGAATATAATAAAATAGAAAGAATATAACAATCTTGCTATTCAAATCTATTCTTTTCTATTCTATTATTTTATTTTCTATTTAAATTTATTCCATTCAAATTTCAGAAGATGGTTATATTCTATGGTATTCTATTGTTTTTTTTTCTATACTATATACTGTTTTCTAGTCTAATCTATTTTTTTTCTACTCTATTCGAATTCTAATTGATCCTATTTGAATTTTGGGAAATGGTTATATTCTATTCTATTGTTTTTTATTTCTATTCTTTTCTATTCTATTATAGTCTATTCTATTCTTTTTTTTTATTTTGTTCTTTTTTACTCTATTATATTTTATTCTTTTATTTTCAGTTATATTCTTTTCTATTCTATTTTTTTTAATATTCTATTCCTTTATATTCTATTCTTTTTTATTCTCTTTAAAAATTTTGAAAACTATTCAAAAACGTTTCGAATTTGAATTTGAAAACTATTTGAATCCGAATACTATTCTAATTCCAAAACTATTCGAAATTGATTAAAAAAACTATTTAAATCGATTCGAATTTGGTCCAAATTTTTTTGGGTTATTTCGGATTCGTTTCAATTTCGTACTATTGTAATTTGGAAATTCGAATACATGTGAATTTTCAAAAAAGAAAATTTCGCCCAAATTTTAATTCAGAACTAAACTAACTGCACATGTCTAGTGTGTGCCTGTGAAATGAGAACAAACTTTGTTACCCTACATTTTTCACACCATATCTGGTATGAAATGCGTCAGATGCTGTGCAGTTAGTCTGTATTGCCCTGTGATGCTTTGATATAAATTGTTTAGGGCTGTGGGAATTAAAGATTAATTCCTCGATAAATCGATTATTTTTTTTGATCGATCAAAATTCTTTTGATCGGTACTCACCTCTCCGCCGACTTCCGGGTCTTCAAGGAGTTCCGGTGATCCGGTGACGTCATGGACATCGACGTCTCCGGACTCCTCCCCCCTTCCCTTCGTTAGCAGATGGAGGCACTTGGGGAAGGGGGGAGGAGTCCGGAGATGTCGATGTCCATGACGTCACCAGATCGTTGACGGAACTCTGGAGGAGTCTGGTGACGTTGAAGTTCTGATTGAACGTAACGCGCACGGGGGAGGAGCTACACATGACGTCACCTGCTGCTGCCCTACAGAACTAACACAATTGTCGGCTTTATATGCTGTGTTTTTATCATCTTTATGTGAGTAGTTTGAACACAAAAATGTAATCCTATACTTAAGCGGTGAGCACTTAGATCTTTTCTTTCTACCCATGACCTGGCATCCTTGCTGAGATCTAAGGAGACGTGAGAGAAGTTTATGGTCCGTGTTAACCCTTTTGATACCCGCTTGCATGGCCACCTGTTTGCACAGGGGTCCATGCCATAAGGTGAGAGTGATTAGTTAGACCGGAGGTGGAGGGATTGTCACGCTACTGTGGAAAAAAAAAATGACTTACATCAGTGCTACAGTTTGAATTTAAAAACGTATTTGTGTGAACTGTGAAGTCAAGTCATGGATTGTGGAAACGAACTAGTGTCGGGTGATTGTATATAGTGTATACCACATTTACCACTGACTAATGCAGAGTTGCAATGCAAGGAGATCAGCTAAAAGTAGTTGGATCTGTATGTGCATTATAATTAATTAGTCAATTAACCACTTCCCTACCCGCGTATTGTCATATGACGCCCACAAGGTGGATCTCCCATCCTGGGTGGGCGTCATATGACGTCCTCCCATTCCCGGCCACCTGGGGGGCGCATGCGCGCCGCCGGCGTCGCTCGGGACCCGGTGCGAGTGCCCGGCGGCCGCAATGTCCGCCAGGCACCCGCGATTGCCCGTTAAAACAACGGGACCGCGCGGGACCGTGGAGCTGTGTGTGTAAACACACAGCTCCACGTCCTGTCAGCGGAGAGGAGACCGATCATGTGATCCCAGTACGGAGGAACACTGATAGGTCTCCTCCCCTTGTGAGTCCCCTCCCCCCACAGTTAGAATCACTCCTATAGGGAACACATTAACCCCTGCAGTGCCCCCTAGTGTTAACCCCTTCCCTGCCAGTCACATTTACACAGTAATCAATGCAATTGTATAGCAACGATCGCTGTGTAAATGTGAATGGTTCCAAAAATGTGTCAAAAGTGTCCGAAGTGTCCGCCGCAATGTCGCAGTCACGAAAAAAAAAAAAAAAAATAAATCGCAGATCGCTGCCATTACTAGTAAAAAAAAAAAAAAAAAATGCAATAAATCTATCCCCCATTTTGTAGACGCTATAACTTTTGCGCAAACCGATCAATATACGCTTAGTGCGATTTTTTTTTTTAACCAAAAATATGTAGAAAAATACGTATCGGCCTAAACTGAGTAAAAAAATTGTTTTTTTTTTTTTTTAAAAATGGGATATTTATTATAGCAAAAAGTAAAAAATATTGTGTTTTTTTTCAAAATTGTCGCTCTTCTTTTGTTTATAGCGCAAAAAATAAAAACCGCAGGGGCGATCAAATACCACCAAAAGAAAGCTCTATTTGTGGGGAAATAAGGACGTCAATTTTGTTTGGGTGTAACGTCGCACGACCGCGCAATTGTTAGTTAAAGCGACGCAGTGCCGAATCGCAAAAAGTGCTCTGGTAAGGAAGGGTGTAAAATGGCCCGGTGCTGAAGTGATTAATTGATTAAAAAAAAAAAAACAATTAATCGAACACGAAAATTTTAATCAGTAACAGCCCTAAAAATTTTTTAATAAAGGTGAACTTCTTTGGAGTGCGGCTATCCAGCATTCTATTTTTCCATTTAGTACACGTTTCCCGAACCACAGGTGAATGTGCTACCCTTGTGATATGCATGTGGGTGGAAATGTTTTGTTAATGGCACCCCAAACATAGATTGCAAACGAGGTGCAAGGGTGTTTGCGCCCACCAAATTGCACAGTATCATTAGGTTTGGTGCAGCGCGTTTTCAAAAAGTACTGATTGGACTACCTTTTTCATGGTCCAGTTTTTTTACAGCCCGTTCAAATGAATGGGCTGCAAAACTGGACCGTATAGGAATGTGCGCGTTTGAACTACCACTAAAAAAAAAAAAAAAAAAAAGGAACATTTTATAGAAAGAAGGGCACAGAGAACAGAAAGCTTTCTTCCATAAAAGGCACAGATGGCGGCTACAGTATTTCAGAGGAAACCTTTGTCTAAAAACGAAGAGCTTTCATTAAAAGCAGATAGAGTAGGCAGATGTTTCATCTCGTGTTTCATTCTTTTAAATAGCCTTGGTTAGCTGGGTTCTCAGTTCTTCCCCCTCCAACAAGTCTACGAAATGATATCTACCCATCAGATAAATCTGTGTATACTGGTGGTTATCTTAAGATTCTTATCCTGTTTGGTGCAGAGATCTTTTGGCATTTGTGCAGTTAAAACTTAGAGTCCTTTGAGAAAAATAGTCTTAAGGTCTATGTAAAGCCCAAAGAAAACTGGGAAGGATTTAAACCCATGTTCTTGTTAGCTGTGCCGGTGTCTTGCCGAGAAAGTTCCCCTGGCGGATAAGGACCCCCCCCTGCACTGCGCAGGCGCAGCGCTTGCGCAGTACGAAGCACAATCAAGCACAATGGAGTTTCCGAAAATAGTCAGTCAGCTGTACACGGCGCCTGCGCACTACATTCTAACCTATGTCCAGGTTCGAGCCCCACCATCCAAGTGGACATAGAGTTAGAATAAAAATGTGGCGAGCGCAGCGAGGCTGTCTTTATTTGCCATCTTGGTGCATCTACAGTATTTAGACTTATGCCCCGTACACACGACCCTGATGTAAGTTGGGGGCTCTCTGGGGACCCTGATTTGAAGGGGAGGCTCTCTGGGGACCCTGATTTGAAGGGAGATGCTCTCCGGGGACCCTGATTTAAGGGGGAGGCTCTCTGGGGACCCTGATTTAAGGGGGGCTCTCTGGAGACTCTGATGTAAGGAGGAGGCTCTCTGGGGACCCTGATGTAAGTGGGGGACTCTTTGGAGACCCTGATGTAAGATGGGGGGCTCTCTGGGGACCTTGATGTAAGTGGGGGTCTCTCTGGGGATATATACACACACGTATATTACTGTATATACATGTGTATGCCCGCACAAGCGTAAGGGGGAGGCTCTCCGGGGACCCTGATTTAAGGGGGAGGCTCTCTGGGGACCCTAATGTAAGGGGGGCTTTCTGGGGACTCTGATGTAAGGAGGAGGCTCTCTGGGGACCCTGATGTAAGTGGGGGACTCTCTGGAGACCCTGATGTAAGGGGGGCTTTCTGGGGACTCTGATGTAAGGAGGAGGCTCTCTGGGGACCCTGATGTAAGTGGGGGACTCTCTGGAGACCCTGATGTAAGGGGGGCTCTTTGGGGACTCTGATGTAAGGAGGAGGCTCTCTGGGGACCCTGATGTAAGGGGGTGCTCTCTAGAGACCCTGATGTAAGATGGGGGGTCTCTGGGGACCCTGATGTAAGTGGGAGGCTCTCTGGGGACCCTGATTTGAGGGGGAGGCTCTCTGGGGACTCTGATGCAAGTGGGGGACTCTCTGGAGACCCTGATGTAAGATGGGGGGGCTCTCTAGGGACCTTGATGTAAGTGGGGGTCTCTCTGGGGATATATACACACACACACGTATATTACTGTATATACATGTGTATGCCCGCACAAGCGTATGACTTTCTTTACTACGCTGCTATGGGCTTTAGCCCCAGCTCTTTTGTAGACCTAGCAATGCCCCTGGTTGGGGGTATATAGAAGTTCACATGTCGGGAATTTTTCAAAGTTTAATGTGTGGATTCAGTAATGAGTGAGTTTATATCTAGGGATCTTTTTTGTTTTGTCTTTGAGATTAATTTTTAACTGGTATTTACGGATGAGTTTTCTTAGCCCTGTCTATGGGTTCATGCCTATTCCCAGCAGAGCCCCTTCGCCTAAAGATAGCTGCAATAGGGAGAAGTAAATACAGATATTTATCGCTTGCTTCTGAAAATATAAATTTAAGAACCAGTTCAACGCAACTGGTTCTCAAATAACCCACATTTATTGGTAGAACTACTACAACATAGTGTGTAGAAATGATGCATCCCAGAAAACACATTTGGGCTGGTTCCTGAAGAATATATCCGGCATGGAACACAAAAATAAAGCAAAATATAACATACTAACCTTCCGATAAGAAGTGTTTTGTGGTGATGAGGACGTAGATGATTCCTATGTGTCTGAGCATGGCGTAATCCAGATTGTTTGCAGGGTGACTCAGTTCATTTCTGCAAACCAAATAAAGTTATCACAAAATACTCCATCTTCTGTATTTCTGTAAACGATTGCAGATAGAAACATCAAACAGAATATGTACTAAATATGCGTCGTCTGTTCTATTTTTTTCCAGTAACAAGCCCTCAAGCTCTAGTCTAGACCCTACTTGTGCATTGTGTAAAGTGTAAACTATATGGGAGGAGGAACGTCTCATTTCTTTTTTTAACCATTTCTTTGCCCAAGCAAAATTTTCTCCTATGTAAACGTTGCTTTTTATTTAGTTTTCACAGGCTGGATTTGTATTTTGCACCAAATGGAATAGATTAGGAAACCAAAAAGCTTGGTTCACATCTGTGCGGGTGATTGCCACCGCGGCACCCCATCCATTTCCGAAGCTGCAACCAATCACCCCGAAAAACGCAAGAGATGGGTGCGGGTGCCATTAATCCTTATGGCAGGGGTGTCTAAACTTTTTTCAAAGAGGGTGAGATTTGATGGAGTGAACATGCGCGAGGGCCGACCATTTTGCCTGACATTCTTTGAACCTTGATTGAATATTCGGTCTAAGTGTGTTAGTTCAAGCACTAATACACTGCCCAACAAGAATTCTCTTGCCTTTGTGGCTGTGTGTGAGTAAAGAGATGAGCTCAGGCGTATTATTTGGATATACTGTATTTATTGGCGTATAACACACACCTTCACTTTAAGAGGGAAGTTTCAGAAGAAAAAATAAATACATTTTAAATAAAGAACTTTGAAGCAAAATGAGGGTCATTGCCCTTCTGCAGACCCCGATTGCCATGAATGCAGCACCCACCATTGCCAGGAAGGCAGCACACATCATTAGCCAGGAATGCATTCACCATTGCAAGAAATGCAGCCCCACCATTGCCAGGAATGCACTCACCATTGCAAGAAATGCAGCCCCACCATTGCCAGAAATGCACTCACCATTGCAAGAAATGCAGCCCCACCATTAGCCAGGAATGCACTCACCATTGCAAGAAATGCAGCCCCACCATTAGCCAGGAATGCACTCACCATTGCAAGAAATGCAGCCCCACCATTAGCCAGGAATGCATTCACCATTGCAAGAAATGCAGCCCCACCATTAGCCAGGAATGCACTCACCATTGCAAGAAATGCAGCCCCACCATTAGCCAGGAATGCACTCACCATTGCAAGAAATGCAGCCCCACCATTAGCCAGGAATGCATGCACCATTGCAAGAAATGCAGCCCCACCATTAGCCAGGAATGCACTCACCATTGCAAGAAATGCAGCCCCACCATTAGCCAGGAATGCACTCACCATGGCAAGAAATGCAGCCCCACCATTAGCCAGGAATGCACTCACCATTGCAAGAAATGCAGCCCCACCATTAGCCAGGAATGCACTCACCATTGCACGAAATTCACTCACCATTGCCAGGAATGCACTGACCATTGCCAGGAATGCACTCACCATTGCAAGAAATGCAGCCCCACCATTAGCCAGGAATGCACTTACCATTGCAATAAAATGCAGCCCCACCATTGCCAGGAATGCACTCACCATTGCCAGGAATGCACTCACCATTGCAAGAAATGCAGCCCCACCATTGCCAGAAATGCACCCACCATTGACAGGAATGCACTCACCATTGCAAGAAATGCAGCCCCACCATTTCCAGGAATGATCTCACCATTGAAAGAAATTCAGCCCCACCATTGCCAGGAATGCACTCACCATTGCAAGAAATGCAGCCCCACCATTAGCCAGGAATGCACTCACCATTGCACGAAATGCAGCCCCACCATTGCCAGGAATGCACTCACCATTGCACGAAATGCAGCCCCACCATTGCCAGGAATGCACTCACCATTTGCCATCAGTGCAGCCTTGGAGGGGACATGAAGGGGGCGGGACGAGCGCCAAAGTTATCCTACAGGAGAATCTCCTGTTTACACAGCGGCCTCTATAAGTGAAAGTCCCGCCTCCTTTGATGGGCAGAATGACTGTCCAATGGCAGCGCCAGAGACGGGACTTCCTCTTACAGAGACTGCAGTGTAAACAGGAAATACTCCTCCTGTGTGCATGGTGCTTGTCCCGCCTCCTCCCTCCGAGGCAGCCAGACTATATATCTTGTGTGGCCCCAGCGCTGGGAGATCGTCGGGGGCCACAAAAGATTTATATGTTTAGATAACCAGAGGTGCAGTTCAAAACCGGGCCGCGGGCCGCAATTGGCCCACTAACGGGATTTGGACATGCCTACCTTGTGGCATGCCGCACAAACTGGAAATTGCTTCTGCACTGGGAACTGCACTGCACTTGCACTTCCCGTGCGGGATCCAATTTGGAAAATGATGCAGGGACCTTTCCCCTGCGTTTCAGGAGGCACGGAAGCCCATTCAAATGGATAGGCTGCTGTGCCCCTGCAAATTGTGGATTACAGAGCCT
This sequence comes from Lithobates sylvaticus, assembly GCA_028564925.1. Taxonomy (NCBI): domain Eukaryota; kingdom Metazoa; phylum Chordata; class Amphibia; order Anura; family Ranidae; genus Lithobates; species Lithobates sylvaticus. The sequence continues at coordinate 11,067,651 of CM053038.1, read as the reverse complement.
AAAGCCTCGTACACACGATCGTATTTTCCGCAGACAAAACCTCTGACTTTTGTCCTAAGGGCGTTGGCCAGGAACTTGTCTTGCATACAAACGGCAAGGAATTGCCGGCCAACAAACACGAACGTAGTGACGTACTACGTTGTTTTTCAGCTCATTAGCGCCACCCTTTGGGCTCCTTCTGCTAATTTTTTGTTAGTAGAAGTTTGGTGAGTGTTGATTTCATTTTGCGCTTTTCAGTTTGTTTCTGAACGACCGTTCATCAACCAGCTATGTTGCAGAATTGGAGGAGATAACGTGTTATTTATTATTGGCCTTGGAGTTATTGCTTTGACCCAAGTCCAGTCCAGGAACAGGAGGAGGAGTAGGAGTTCTTGGACCAAAAATTGTTTTCTTTATTAATCGTGACCAATTATGTCATATGCCTTTGCTGCGGGAGCTCCAGGAGAATAATCCAGAAGATTTTTGGAATTATCTCCAGATGATAGAGACCCCTGCTTTCACCAACTCTTGGCATTGTTGACCCCCTATATTAAGAAGAAGGACACATGCATGAGGCTTTTATTTTATTTTTTGGTTGAATAATGATTTGATTTGGTATATTTTATATATTTTTGGATGCATAGAACTTTTTGGTTAAGTTCTATTGGCAGATAGCATGTCTAATTTTATTTGTTTTTTTTTTAAATGCACAATAAAAAAAATTGTGGAAAATAATACTTGGCTATGTGTTTTACTTCAAATGACAGTTTGGGAGTAGGCAGTTACATTTTAAAAAAATACAATGTAAAATTAACAAGGGACACCAACATAGTTGTATCTTTGATCTTAAAAACGACGGGATAATGGTGTTGTGGTAACTTGCCCCAAAAAAAAAAAGCATAATAATATTATTCTTGATATCACTAGAAAAAAAAAAAAGCCTTTGAAGATTAGTTTGCAAAAAGTCCATCAGTATCACCAGCAAAGCAGCTTCATTATTAATATCCCATTAACCGCTTGCCGACCGCCTCACGCAGATATACTGAGGCACGTACAGGCAGAATCACAAACCTGTACGTTGCCCTTTAAGAGCCGGGCGCGCGCCCGCGGCAAGCTCCGTGAGTTGGGTTGCGGGTCCCGTGGACTCGATGTCCGTGGGGATACTCACGATCGTCTCACGGAGAGGAAGAACGGGGAGATGCTAATGTAAACAAGCATCTCCCCGTTCTGCCTAGTGACAGTGTCCCTGATCTCTGCTCCCTGTAATCAGGAGCAGAAATCAGTGACGTCTCACACACAGCCACGCCCCCCCCCCACAGTTAGAAACACTCCCCAGGACACACTTAACCCCTACACTGCTATCTAGTGGTCAACCCCTTCACTGCCAGTGTCATTTACACAGGAATCACTGCATTTGTATAGCACTGATTGCTGTATAAATGACAATGGTCCCAAATATGTGTCAAAAATGTCCGACGTGTCCGCCATAATGTCGCAGTCACGATAAAAATCGCTTATTCCTGCCATTACTAGTAAAAAAAAAAAAAAAGATTATATAAAAATGCCATAAAACTATCCCCTATTTTGTAAGCGCTATAACTTTTGCGCAAACCAATTAATAATCGCTTATTGCGATTTTTTTTTTTTACCAAAAATCTGTAGAAGAATAGGTATCGACCTAAACTGAGGAAAAAAAAATTTTTTTATATATTTTTGGGGGATGTTTATTATAGCAAAATGTAAAAAAAATTGTTTTTTTTCAAAATTGTCGCTCTTTTTTTATTTATAGCCCAAAAAAAAAAAACGCAGGGTTGATCAAATACCACCAAAAGAAAGCTCTATTTGTGGGGAAAAAAATACTTAAAATATGTTTGGGAGCCACGTCGCACGACCGCGCAATTGTCATTTATAGCGACGCAGTGCCGAATTGCAAAAAGTGCTCTGGTCAGGAAGGGGGTACATTTTTCCGGGGCTGAAGTGGTTAAAGAAGAGAATGTGCGCTGCATTTCGAGATTTCATAATTTGCCACGTCACGAATGTTAATTCTCCATTATGAATGCTAGTTTACAAGACCGACTGCTTCCAGCTCGTCCTTGTTTCTGAGCATGCGTGTTTGTACTTTGGACTTTTGTCTGACGGACTTGTGTACACACGCTCGGAAAATCCGACAACAGACATTTGTCCACAGAAAATTTTAAAGCCTGCCATCCACCCTTTCTCTGCAGAAAATCCGACAATTGTCCGATGGAGCGTACAAACGGTCAGATTTCCCAACAGCCTGTCATCACACAATTCTCGTCGGAAAATCCAATCGTGTGTACCAGGCTTTAGTATGCAAAATCCATTGGAATCTAAACCATTGATTTAGGCTGGGATCACATACACTACATTACCAAAAGTATTAGGACGCTTGCCTTTACATGCACATGAACTTTAATGGCATCCCAGTCTTAGTCCATAGGGCTCAATATTGCGTTAGCCCACCCTTTGCAGCTATAACAGCTTCAACTCTTCTGGGAAGGCTGTCCACAAGGTTTAGGAGTGTGTCTATGGGAATGTTTGACCATTCTTCCAAAAGCGCATTTGTGAGGGCAGACACTAATGTGGCTTGAAAGGCCTCCGCTCTAATTTATCCCAAAGGTGTTCTATTGGGTTGAGGTCAGGACTCTGTGCAGGCCAGTCAAGTTCCTCCACCCCAAACTCGCTCATCGATGTCTTTATGGACCTTGCTTTGTGCACTGGTCCAAATTATTTGTGGAGGGGTGATGATGGTGTGGGGTTGTTTTTCAGGGGTTGGGCTCTGCCTCTTAGTTCCAGTGAAGGGAACTCTTAAGGTGTCAGCATACCAAGACATTTTGGACATTTTCATGCTCCCAACTTTGTGGGAACAGTTTGGAGATGGCCTCTTCCTGTTCCAACATGTCTGTACACCAGTGCACAAAGCAAGGTCCATAAAGACATGGATGAGCGAGTTTGGGGTGGAGGAACTTGACTTGAACACTTCCATAGACACACTCTTTTTTTTTCGGTCTGTCGGCAGAGCGAGCGAAGAAGATGAATGGACTTTGTGGGACATTTATATTTTTTTTATTCTGTAATAAAGGACTTTAAAGTCCCAAAGTGTCTTGTGGTCTTTTTAAATTACACTTTTTTTGTGAAATGGTACGGGTACAACGTTACCATTTCAAACAGGAGGTGGGCCGGGATCTGGGGGTCCCCTTGTTAAAGGGGGCTTCCAGATTCCGATAAGCCCCCCCCCACCCGCAGACCCCCACAACCACGGGCAAGGGTTGTGGGGATGAGGCCCTTGTCCCAACATGGGGACAAGGTGCTTTGGGGGGCTACCCAAAAGCACCCTCCCCATGTTGAGGGCATGTGGTCTGGTACGGTTCAGGAGGGGGGGGGGCTCTCTTGCCCCCCCTCTTTTCCTGCGGCCTGCCAGGTTGTGTGCTCGGATAAGGGTCTGGTATGGATTTTTGGGGGGACCCCTATGCCATTTTTTTTTTAATTGGCGGGGGTTCCCCTGAATATTCATACTAGACCAGAAAGGCCTGGTAATGGACTGTAGGGGATCCCATGCCGCTTTTTTCAATTACTTTTATCTGTATTGCCGAGACCGACAATTCATTATAGCCGCTCGTACTTTTAAATTACTTTTTTTCCTTTAGAAATGTCATTTTGTGCAGGGACTGTTCTAAACACGGGAAAAATGCGCCACTTTACAGGCATATTATATAGACACCCCCCAGGTACGAAATTCCCTTTTATTGTTTCACTTTAAGCATTATTAAAATCACTGCTCCCGAAAAAATGGGCATTTAAAAAAATTATTTTTTGCATTGCTAAATGTCCCCTAGGGCAGGACCCGGGTCCCCAAACACTTTTTATGCCAATAACTTGCATATAAGCCTTTAAAATTAACACTTTCGATTTTTCATGTTAATGCCCCATAGACTTTAACGGTTTTCCGAATTTTCCCCGAACACCGCATATTGTTCGGTGTTCGCAGAACATCCGAACAACCAAAGTTTGGCCCGAACTTATGCTCGGACCGAACCGTTCTCCCATCCCTAGTCCCTGTTAAATGATTCAGGTGTGTATCAAGTCCAAATTTTTGCCTGAATTTGCACCTGAATCAGAACCAAAGACGCACTTTTTAAATGCAGACCGCGGCCGCCCTGGGGCCGTGTTAACTGGCTCCATAGGACTTTTCCCTTCTGATTTTCATACCATGTGTAAGAGGCCTTAGTATTATGTGTTTGATATGCCCAACTGAGATAATCCTATAGTACATGTTCCAACATGAGAAGAATGCTATGCAGGGAAAAGTCTGAAGACGCGCTGTCTGCGGATTTTTGGATCGTTAGTACGGTGCATTTGACAGACGATTTGACTTTTGAAGCTCTTAAGGTTTGACCTCATATTATATGGTTTTGGTAAATCTAAAGGCAAAAATCTGCAGAAAATCTAATAGTGTGTATGGGGTCTAACTCTATAATGACATATTGGACCGATGCATAGAGATTTTGTTATGACAAGTCTGATTACTGGCACATAGCATGCTTGCTGTTCATCCATACCTCTTCACTTTCCGAAATGGAACAGGGAGGACAGGAGAAAAAAAAAAAGAGACATGGGTCACCGCGAACTGCTCATATTCACTTCTCACATGATCATTTTCTCATCAACACATTCAGTTTGCATATCAAAGTATCACAATTGTCATGTTTTTCATTAAATAAACAACACGATGTCTTTATTCTCCAAAAATAATCCATACAAATCCACTACTTAATGGCCCTGTAATCATTTTTTCATGAATTTGCTTGACTAGTGTAGCGGCCATAACCCTTAATGGGGCGGCCTTAACTTTTGGGCTTACCGGTTACCTCCGCTTGGCTTGTTCTTCCAGGTCTAGGGGTTCCCAGGGTTAGTACCCAATGACTTTGGACGCTGACACCATAAAAGTCCTTTAGAAAGGTTTTTATTTGCAGGGCTAACATCCAACAGACACAGTCTCATATGGGAATAGAGGGCAAGGGTGAAGAAACTCAGGCACCTTGAACTGCCGACTATTAGGAAGTCTATAATGCGAACCCAGAGAGTAGCCACTCGCAGCTGGGCGCTTCAAAGTCAGCACTTGAAATCGGAACTTGCAAAGTCTCTGACCTTGAAGAAAAGTTGCAATCAAAATGAACAGGAACCCTTCCTAGTACCTGGAACATTCTCTGTCTCCTTGGCAGTACTGGGAAAGCGTGGATTCATCAGTGTCCTTGACAACCCAGCAACCAGGCACTTCTTGGGATGCCAGCTTGTTGGCCCTCCCCTGAAGAGTCCTCCCCCCGTCGCTTACACGAGCTGCGATGCCCCTCCAAGTTGAGAGCGCACCCGGACGCCTTGAATCCTCCCTCAGTTACTGCGCCTCGGACCAGCCGGTTCCGAGACTCGGGAACAGATGGATCCCTGCCCCAGACAAATCGGGTCTGTGGGGCTAGTCAAGCTGACCATGTTGCGGAGCGGCCTTTGCTCCGTGACCGGGACCCCTCGCGGGGGGGGGGGGGGCAATCGGATGCTCTGTTTCCTTTTGTTCATCCTATTGGTAATTTTATATTTTTATTGTTATTTTTCACTGTTGTAGCAACTTTTAGAAGAGGTATGTCAATGGCCAAACCTCTGGTTCATATTTAGGCAACCAATTGTAAGTCGGTCCAAATTTGGATGAGCTTTTAAAAATAATTTTAGTAAAGAGAACCTGTCATATAGGAGCCCTGGGAGCTGCCATTGCTGGGTGGTTGTTCTCATCCTTGCTTTACTAATTAGTGTGTCAGTGGTTCACATAAGAATGTACATATAAATATCCAACAGCATGATATGTACATGCTTGTTTCAGGTAGGGTTGCCACCTTTTCCAGGATTCACCCAGACAGTTCGGGTTTTTGAATCATGTGTCCGGGTTTCAGACCACCTGAAACCCGGACACATTATTCAGACCGGACTCTGGCTTCCAGCAGGGTTGCTGTCTGCAGTTGTCTAAGCCAAGAGAGTAATGTGTTCTCAGTGTTTCCCCTTAAATCAGGGTTCCCAGAGCATCCCTTAGGTCAGAGTCCCCAGAGTTCTCCCTTACATCAGTCTGCAGAGTCCCTTTTACAGTGTAAGGAAACTGCAGATTCAGGTTTAAAAGGGGCACTCTGTGGACTCTGATGTAAGAGGGGACTTACATGTGATTAACTTCATATGATTATAAATGTTATTTAATCACAAAATATACCGTATATACTCGAGTATAAGTCGACCCGAATATAAGCCGAGGCACCTAATTTTACCACAAAAAAACTGGGAAAACTTATTGACTCGAGTATAAGCCTAGGGTGAGAAATGCGCAGCTATTGTAAGTGTAAAAGAGGGTCAACAATGCCCATTTGCAGCCTCACTGTGTCCATTTGCAGCCATCGGTCCCCCTATCTGCAGACAAAATTTGACATTGCTGCAGATGGACACAGTTGACCGACTTTGGGGCCCCGTATCTCAGGCCACTTATAGCTAGGAACCCCAAATTTGGATATGTTGTAGTGTTTTGCATACCAAATTTGGGCTTCCTAACCCGAGATACGGGGCCCAAAATTCGGGTCGGAAAATGTCAAGCACTTTTCTGCAGCAGAGAATGACATTTTCCGAACTGACTTTGGGGCCCTGTATCTCGGGGCCACTTGGTGCTAGGAATCCCCGCTTTGGATATGTTGTAGTGTTGGTTCCACTGGATTTGCATACCAAATTATGGGGTTCCTAACAACAAGTGGCCCTGAGTTATGGGGCCCCAAATTCTCTGCTGCAGAAAAGTGCTTGACTCGAGTATAAGCCGAGGGGGGCACTTTCAGCACAAAAAAAATGTGCTGAAAAACTCAGCTTATACTCGAGTATATACGGTATGTACTGCATAGTATATGCTGTAAAAAAAAAAAAAAAAAATGCTGTGCGCCGCTAAAGTGTTCGAGTTTCACTTGAAGAAAAGGTGGCAACCCTAGTTCCAGGTCAGACTAACTAGATAATAATGAATGAATCCTATCCCAGGAACATGCACCATGACAATAGCCTACCTCTGGAACATGCACCTTTGAAAAGCGTTTAGGAACAGCAGCTCCTATGTTTTTATCTTGACGGATTCCTTTAAAATATGTCATCTGTACGCATGCAATATCAAATCTAGTCACTAGATGGCAGCAACTGTCTTTGTTGCACAATAGTTATAGGATGCATTGAATTATCGCAGAAGGGTCTAGTTCAGGGGTCTCAAACTGGTGGCCCTCCAGCTGTTGCAGAACTACAATTCCCATGAGGCATTGCAAGGCTGACAGTTACAAGCATGAGTCCCATAGGCAAAGGAATGATGGGACTTGTAGTTCTGCAACAGCTGGAGGGCCACCAGTTTGAGACCCCTGGTCTAGTTGAACTGTAAATTTAAAGGGAAATGCCACCTCCAATTTTTCTCCTTCCCCCAACCCCCCATCCTCCCTTACCTGTTAAATTGTGTTCTCTTCAAAAATCATACAGTGACATACCCACTTAGGACCGGGGCTTTTGGAGGGGACTAGGGGCTAGCCTTCTACCCACTGATTATGGCCTATGGAGGAGACCGGGGAGCTCTGCTTCTCCCGGTCAGAGCATGGAAAAGTGCTCAGTTCAGCCTCTGATCCCATGGAGAGAGCAGATCATTCTCTAATGATGGACAACGTGATGAACACTGAGACCGAGGCTTGGATTCATTCTCTGAATAAGAACAATAAAGCTTCCCTTCTGGAGTGGATGGAAAGGTGTAATAATCTTGTACAGGTTAATGGTCAGAGGGAATATGGTGGCCCTCCTGCAGACTGGGTTGAGGAATCTCCTCCGCTTGGGACAGAAATATTTATCAATAGTCTCCCTCAAACTTCTCTATGGCTTTAGTGGACTAACTTTACCTGTACAGTATGTCCCATGTCCAGTGGAGGCTGGTGCTCAAAATTTTTGTGGGGGCGCATACAAACTGAAAAAAAAAAAAAAAAAAAAAACATCAATTGCCGCCACTGTGCCATCAAACGCAGCCACTGTGCACATCAGTTGCCGCCACTGTGACCATCAAACGCAGCCACTGTGCCCATCAAACGCCGCCACTGTGCCATCAAATGCTACCACTGTGCCATCAAATGCTACCACTGTGCCATCAAACGCAGCCACTGAGCCATCAATTGCTGCCAGTGTGCCCAGCAATTGCTGCCAGTGTGCCCAGCAATTGCAGCTACTGTGCCCCATCAAATGCTGCCAGTGTGCCCATCCATAGCTGCTATTGTGCCCCATCAAATGCTGCCAGTGTGCCCATCAATAGCCGCTACTGTGCCCCATCAAATGCTGCCAGTGTGCCCATCAATAGCCGCTACTGTGCCCCATCAAATGCTGCCAGTGTGCCCATCAATAGCCGCTACTATGCCCCATCAAATGCTGCCAGTGTGCCCATCAATAGCCGCTACTGTGCTTCATCAATTGCTGCCATGAGTTTTGTCTTATGATGACTTGTCTAGTAGACAGATTACACAAGTGAAAGCCAAACACTTGAAAAACAGGTAATGTACTTGTTCTTCCCACTTGTGCTTCTTCATGCGTTTTGTAGTGCCGTTTTATATGGTTTCATGCTGCCTGTGTTTTTTTGGCAGGAGAAGAAGACTACCAATAATGCACCAAGAACTTAATGTACATGTGTTTTATTGCACTGCTAGAAGTTCATTTGCAGGAAGAGGTCGGGGCATCCCTGCACAGAATATTTCTGCAGGATCTAGCTGCCTGCACAATGTAGAGCATACTTAATTACACAGCGGCTCAGGTCGGAGGACGGGGTCTGATTGCTCATCTGAATGAGCCCTTAGTGTACAGGGCAATTGGCCGCAAACTTTGAATGTTAGGGTGAGGTTCAGAACTAATCATTGTGTATACTTTCTATCAGTGGCCGCTGGTGCGTAAATTTTTTTTGGGGGGGGCGCAAACAAACTAAAAATTTCTAAAAAAATACTGAAAAAAAACATCAAATGCACTGATGGTGCCCACCAAATGCAGCCACTGTGCCCATCATATGCAGCCACTGTGCCCCATCATATGCAGCCTCTGTGCCCCATCATATACAGCCTCTGTACCCATTAAAGGCAGCCTTTGTGCTCCATCAATTGCAGCCTCTGTGCCCATCATATGCAGCCTCTGTGCCCATGAAATGCAGTCTCTGTGCCCATCGTATGTAGCCACTGTGCCCCCCCACCCGCTGTCTGATTGGCACTTACCCCATCTTGGTAGCGGGTCAGGCAGCGGGTGATGGCGGGACGGGTAGCGTGGGTCAGGCGATGGTTCCTGTGTCCTCCGTGCATCTCTTCTTCAATACTGCTAGCTGGGGAATGGGATCGTCTGCGGCTTCAGCCAATTAGGTGACACCTGTATTAGACCTGTGCCTCCTGATTGGCTAAGAGGCGGTTCAGTGTTAGAAAAGCAAATATTTTTGCTTTTCTAACGCGCCTGAGTGGACTGCGAGCGCAATGCTCTGCGCTCCAAGTCCACTTTTTTGAAGCCTATTAGAGCCTATGGCTGTAATTCAGTCGCCCGGCGTCCGAAAAGGGTCCGGACGCCAGAATAGGAGGTGGCAGCGGCAGCCATGGATAGATTCATGCAATGCATTTGTCAGATAGGGAACAACGGCCACCCCTGGTTCAGAGAGCTTTAACAAAGCATGTTTGAAGCCTTGTTTTAAAGCAAGTGTAAACTAGCCGTTAATGTGTGTTGAAGCCAAAGCAAGTGTAAGACCCCTTTAACACTGAAGACACTTTTCAGGCATTTTAGCACTAAAAATAGCTCCTGTAAAGCGCCTAAAAAGAGCCTCTCAATGCTTCCCAGTGTGAAAGCCTGAGTACTTTTACACTGGGGCGGTGCACTTGAAGGACGGAAAAAAAAGTCCTGCAAGCAGCATCTTTGGGGTGGTGCAGTGTATACACTGCTCCTAAACTGCCCCTGCCATTGAAATCAATTAGCAGCGCTGCCAAAGTGCCTGCAAAGCGCTTCGGCAGCAGCGCATTGTGGACACTTCTAACCCTTTCCTCGGCTGCTAACGGGGTCAAAAGTGCCCCACTAGCGGCCGAAAAGCGATGCTAAAAAAACGATGAAGCGCCGCTACAACTAGCAGCGCTTTACCGCTAACTCGGCCACGTTAGTAGTGTGAAAGGGGTCTAAATGAGCCGTAATACACTTTATATAATGTTACATTAAATATTTGATATATTTCAATCTGCGTTTTTAGATTGAGTAATAAATACCAATAAATTGCCCCCTCTCCCAGTCTGAGTACTGCTGTAAAAATGATGACAGGAGGCTGATATCAAGACTAGGGATGATCTTCGAGTTCGAGTCAAACTAATGATTGAATTTGGGGTGTTTGCGGCAAATTCGAAAAGCCGCGAACACCCTGTAAAAGTCTATGGGAGAAATCTAGTGCTAATTTTAAAGGCTTTATGCAAGTTATTGTCATAAAAAGTGTTTGGGGACCTGGGTCCTGCCCCAGGGGACATGTAGCAGTGGTTTTAATAATGCTTAAAGTGAAACAATACATTTCGTACCTGGGGGGTGTGTATAGTATGAATGTAAAGGGGCGCATGTTTCCCGTGCTTAGAACTGTCCCTGCACAAAGTGTCATTTCTGAAGGAAAAAAAAAGTTATTTAAAAGCACGAATTGTCGGCTCCCAGCAATACAGAGAACAGTCATTGATAAAAAAAAAAAAATGCGTGGGGGTCCCCCCAAATTTAATTACCAGGCCCTTCAGGTCTGGTATGGATATTAAGGGGAACCCTGCGTCAAATTTTAAAAAAAATTGGCGTGGAGTTCCCCCCAAAAATCCATACCAGACCCTTTATCCAAGCATGCAACCTGGCAGGCCGCAGGAAAATAGGGGGGGGGGGGGATGAGAGAGCGCCCCCTCCTCCTTTACCGTACCAGGCCACATGCCCTCAACATGGGGAGGATGCTTTGGGGGTCTGTGACCCCTCAAAGAACCATGTCCCCATGTTGATGGGGACAAGGGCCTCATCCCCACAACCCTTGCCCGGTGGTTGTGGGGGTCTGCGGGTGGGGGGCTTATCAGAATCTGGAAGACCCCTTTAACAAAGGGGACCCCCAGATCCCGGCCCCCCCATGTGAATTGGTAAGGGGTACATTGTACCCCTACCATTTCACAAAAAAAGTGTAAAAAATTGTAAAAAAAAAAAACACACAGACACCGTTGGGATAAGTCCTTTATTAAAAAAAAATAAAAAAATGATTCCAGTGGTGGTAATCCACTCTCGGTATCCTGCGATGGGTGATCGCCTCTCCGGGGTCCAGCGATGGATGATCTCTCCTCTCCAGGTCCAGGGTCCAACGATGATGTCCAGCGCATCCTGTCTCCACCGGAGACACCGCAGGAATCCTGGCAGCCTGACAGGTCTCTTAGCTGAGGACGGGGCCACCCGTCACGTGACCCCTTCCCCCTCTGACGCAAGGGGAAACCCAGGCTTCCCCAATGATGTGCGGGTGACCCCGCCCCCCTCTGATGTAACACAGGTTTCCGTTACATCAGAGGGGGGCGTGTGGCCTGGTATGGTTCAAGAGGGGGGGCGCTCTCTCGTGAAGAACTAAAGACTGTGCCAGATTAAACTCTCTGGGGGCCCCTATCCATTTTGGATAGAGTAAGGGAGGGTTAATATCCTCTGTCAGGGATTCTTTTTTTTGCCATCTGTGTCCCATTGTGGAGATTTCCCTTCACTTTCTGTCCTATAGCCAAAAATGAGGGGAAACCCGTCCAAAGTGAGGGAATGTCTGGTTGTCACCAGAAGTAGTCCTCATTGAAAAATTTCTCCTCTGTTCATGTTCTGGTGACAACCCAAAATTTGAGATTTTCATTCAATCTTAATGATAATGGTAAACAGGGCAAATAGAGAGGGAGAATCTCCCGAATGGAACACAGATAGCAATAAAAAAAACTGCTAGTTCCTCCTTGCCATGTCCAATATCAGGACTTTCTAATGCCTACTAAACGCTGATGTCAGGGCATTATTCCTCACAATGACCACCGATTCACAGAATTATCTCCATACTAACCACCAACACAGGAATGCTACTAGTGCTAATGATTGCAGATTTCCGCCTATATTGTTATCCTGTAAACTGGCAACTTATAAATACAACGCGGGGGTAACTTTGACCAAAAAATACTCCAGGTGGAGGCTAAATGGATCTTTAAGTTAAGGGCAACTCATCCACCAGGAATGAATTACGCCATTAGTTATGCCCCCTTTCTATAATTATTTAATTTGATCCATAAATTGATCCACCTTCTCCATCTATCTCAAATTTGGTGTTGTCACTCATATCCACAGTGTTTAATACAATGCTTGATAAAATACACAACTGCGGGATACACTAAGCATGGAATGCACTCACTTTGCTCATTACAACATGTATATATGCAGGGGCGGACTGACCATTCGGCCACTCCCGAGTGCCCCGGGCCACTAGGGGGCCCCATCAGGGTTGCCAGCCTCAGTAAAACCAGGGACAGTATGTAAAAATCTGTGTTTTTTTTACATCTGTTTCTGAAATGTCCCTTACCGACATCCTTTGGGTCTAAAAATCCCAAAATTATAGCTGCCCCACCTCTCCAGTACCTTCTCAGCCAATAGAAACATGTCTGTGTATACTGTGTGATTGTATACTGTGTGTGTGTATACTGTGTGGCCCCATAATCTATGATTGCCTGGGGGCCCCATAATCTCCTATTGCCCGGGGGCCCCATGAGTTGTCAGTCCGCCCCTGTATATATGTACATTTCTTTGACTTGTATGCATTGTTTAAATGTCCAGCGGTGCTTTGAATACATGGAGAAGTGATAATAGGTCTACATTGGGCCTTTTCCCATTTATATGTCAGTAACCTTTTATTTATTCAATCACTTATTTGTTTCTTAATAGGCTTCTGCGCTGCGCCTGTGGATTACCCTCAGATGCGACCCCTGACTCGGGGGACCTCTGGCCTCGGCCATGTCTATTCACTGCCTGAGGGGTCTGTCAATATGCCGCTCCACCAGATGGCAATATTTTGGACAGCTTCCTGGTTTTCACCAGGCCCCCCCAGAGGTGTTCCCTTTAGATTTTCCATCAGGGGACACCGACACCCGCCCGCCCGCCCTTTGGCTGGCGAGTGTATGGCTTCTCCCCTTTGAAACCCAGACACATGATTCAAAACATGGACTATCTAGGGAATCGTAGGCAGATGGCAACCCTAGCCCTGCTGCTGTCTCAGCTAATGAGGGAGAGTCCTGGGCAGCCGAGACTCTTGTGAAACATCGCTGGCTCAAGATGTGGCTCAGGTAAGTATTAGGGGGTGAGGGGGGCTGCTGCACACAGAAGGTTTTTTTTTTTTTTTTTAATGCATAATGCAATAAGTTAAAAAACCTTCTGACTTTAGAACCACTTTAAAGTGGTTGTAAAGTCTCCAGATGTTTCACCTATAATGCATTAAGGTGAAAAAACTTTTAAACTTTTGAGCTGCAGCTGCACTCAGAGCCCCCTTTTTCTTACCTGAGCCCATCCGTTCCAGTGATGTGCACAAGCCCAGTGGCTCCAGCCGTAGTCTCCTTCCTCATTGGATAGATTAATAGCAGCGAGAGCCATAGGCTTCCATCTGCTACCAATTAAATCCAGTGATGCGGGGGGGGCGGGGCTGAGTCCCGCTGTCTGTGTCAATGGACACTGCAGCGGGACTAGGGAGCGCACCCGCACGTGTGACCCCATGGAAAGTGGCTCTCCGTGGGGGCAGCCGATGAAGTGGAGGAGCCAGGAGCGCTGCCGGGGGACACCAGAAGAAGAGGATCGGAACCTTTACCATCCTTTTTAATATGCTTTAGGCTTTCCTTTGCAGGGACTATTATTTTTTCTGTTTTAAAAAAGCATGTCTTTTCTTAGTTCTTTTGAAAAGAATTATGGTCTTATTATATTATATATACAGTATTTTATATCTCTATATCTAGGAGAACTACAGAGGGAGCTCCTGATAACCAGATAACAGTGGACTGCATTTTCAGGTGGGTATGGGGCTTTGGTGATTAGGGTGGTGGGCTGTAAGGGCAATTTCACACCAGAACGTGGTATAGGAAACCTGTGTTCCAATGCGTGTTTCCCTCACTCCTTGCGATCAGTAGCAGGTGTCAGTGCAATGCTAACACACCAAATGCAGGTCACAAATGCAGTACCTTTAACTGCACCAGATCGCATATTACAGAAGTACCATGCAATTCGGTTGCTCTGTGTTTTGCACAGTAGTGCATGCACTACTTTTGATGCAGTCTGGCACAACTTCAGCCCATTCAAATCACACTGCATCCAGATCGCATGTGAATCGCATAGGAACGCACAACGCGTTCCTGTGCGATTCATGGTGTGAACTGGTCCTAAAAGGTGGATGTTGGGATGAAGCTCAGAACCACTCGGAGTGTAGTCCTAAACTTCCCCGGGTCTATTTAAACTTTTCATGTTGTATTGAAAATTTCATTTATCAAGGTAATACAATTAGTACTGATATGCATTACAGTAACAAAGCAGCTAATTTGATTTCCCTTCATTGTTGCTATTTTTTTTCAGATCAGTAAAGATAATTTTTTGGTGGATTTGAGCTCCTGTTCTTTGCACACTGCAGTTTGTTTTGCTAAAAAAGCCCAGAGGTTACAGTCAACAGGCAGTTTGTGAGAATAAGCTGTCTTAGCTTCTCAGAACAGAAGAGCTTGGCATTTGTGGGCTGACCACGTCCTGTTAGTTGCTCGGTCTAAGTTTTCAGTGTGGTAAGCTTGCTTTAATGTCCAGGCAAAGTAACTAACATGCCTAATAGGTGAAGCATTTCCCTCGGTGATAACTGGTCCCCCTACTCCTGCACAGCCAGGCAACACGCATTTTTCACTTGCATCCAAACACAAGCAGTCAGTCCCTTGGCTTTGTTTTTGATGCTTTATTAGGGGTAACAACTTGGATGGGGTGAAGGGATTTATGGGATGCCCAACATGAAGCAAAGAACAACAAGAAAAGGGGGATAACTTCCTTCTTCTGTACAAAAAGATCTTGAACATGCTGTCCTTTAGAAAGCTTGCTACATATGACAGTCTCTTCCCTTGAAAATCCCTGGGTGTGTTGATGTCCTCCTTGCTCCCACTGCTTCTCAGGCAAGATTCCAAGTCAAAACGCTCTGCTGAATGGTTCCTCCTGAGCCAGCCTGGGGATGGGGTCTCCCCTATACCTAGGGGACCACTCCTAAGCGACTGACAGCCTCCTCAGCCCTACATCTTCCACCCGACTTCCCTGCTAGCTTGACTCATCCATATTTAAGGGCTGACTCAGCCACCCTGCCAAAGTACACCTGGGGATTGGCCAGGTTCCCCTAAGTATGCAGATCAGCCCTCATGGTCTCCACCCACTAATTTCTAGAAGTTTCTCTAAACTTACAGAGCCAGGGGGAGGCACCAGAGACCTGCCTCTGTGAGTCATTCAGCCTGACCTTATCAGGGCTGGGCTCAGCCCTTCCTTCTCTGAGCTGGCTGCTCAGCTGTCAGCTAATTGGCAGCTCCCATCTCCCTCCACAGTTATTCAGCTGTTCATATCGTCCGCTCCAGAGGGTCTCTGCCTTCGTCTTGGTCAACATCACAAGAAACATCTGCCGTGTTCCTGTTTAAAGACTGGCTTTGCTGACATCCCTTCTGGCTCCAGATCCTGCTTGCTGTTCCACTACTTTGATCCCTGACTTCTGGCTTGGCTGACTATCCGTTCAGGTTACTGAACTCTGGCTATGTTTTGACTACGTTTGTTCTTTTTACTTTTATTATTAAACAAGTGTGATTTAATTGTACTTCTGTCTCGGTCTGATTTCATGGTTTCTGACAGTAGGTGAAGACCATGAATTCAGAAGATACAGTCAATCCACTTGAACTGGATCACTGCATGGATCAGTTTGCCATGGCGTTACAAACTCTCCTGAGTCGCAGGGCTCATCTGGAATCTCCCACTGTGGCCGCCCCGGTACAACCTATGTTGCAGGCCGACCCTGCTGCTGCGCCAGTCTTTGTGCAGGCACCTGCCTTGAGTGTTACCTCTATAAGAGGTATGTTTGGTTCCCCTCCACTTCCCCATCGATTTGGGGGCGATCCAGTCCAATGCAGAGGGTTTGTCAACCAGGTTGAGATATACTTTGAGATGCTGCCCCGGCGTTTCCCACGAACAGAAGCAAAGTAGGTTTCTTGATATCTTTGCTTTCTGAGAGAGCCTTGGCCTGGGTAAACCCTCTATGGGAGACGCAAAAACCTGTTGTCTTGAGCTACCTTGAGTTTGTGGCTTCGTTTAAAACGGTAATTGAGGTTCCCGCACACTCCACTTCTGCTGCCAAGTGCCTCATGTCTATCGAACACAGTACGAGAACTGTTGCCGACTACGCCATTGAATTCCGTACTCTGGCAGCAGTGGTTGCGTGGAACAATGAGGCCATCGTGGCTGCTTTTTCTCATGGTCTCTTGGATACCATCAAGGATGAGATAGCAGCCCGAGATATACCCACTGAGCTGGAGAAGTTGATCACGTTTGCCATCGTCATTGGCTCCAGATACAGACTAGGGATGGGCCCGGTGCTCGATGCGAACCCACGTTCGCATCGAGCACCGGGCGTTTCGCTCGCTTCGCATCGGGCGAGCCCAGAACTATTTGGGCCGTTCGCATCACATTCGTGTGATGCGAGCGGCCCCGCAATGCATTGCGGCCGGCGCGGCCGGCGCAGTGCATTGCTGGCTGATGATTGGCCAAGCATGCACTGTGACCCCGCATGCTTGGCCAATCACAGCGCCGGAAACTCGGAGAGCAATAATTGGCTACAGGCAGGACGCCTGTAGCCAATTAAAGCTCAGGGGCTTTAGTACACGCCCCACCATTTAAAAGGCCGCCACGCCGTCGGCGCCGGTCACATGAGTTCCGGCTTTAGGAGAGATCAGTCTGCTGATTCTGTCTTTGCTTGATTCATTGCTCCAGAAAGATTTGCTCTTCTTTGCTAAACCATTGGCTAGTTCTTTGCTAAACCATTGCTACCTAAGTCATTGATCGTTCATTGCTGCTGATTGTGTTTTTAGCTGCTGCTGGGGATTAGTCTGGTGCGTGCTTACTGTTAGTACAGTATTGCAGTAGTACCAACCGCAGTGCTGTTAGCACAGCATTGCACCCCAAAGGCACCCATAGGACTTCTAGTGTGTTAGTGGCAGCAAACAGAGCTCCTATATTTTCTTCTCAGCAGCACCCATAGGACTTCTAGTGTGTTAGTGGCATCACACAGAGCTCCCATATTTTCTTCCCAGAAGCACCCATAGGACTTCTAGTGTGTTAGTGGCATCACACAGAGCTCCCATATTTTCTTCCCAGAAGCACCCATAGGACTTCTAGTGTGTTAGTGGCATCACACAGAGCTCCCATATTTTCTTCCCAGAAGCACCCATAGGACTTCTAGTGTGTTAGTGGCATCACACAGAGCTCCCATATTTTCTTCCCAGAAGCACCCATAGGACTTCTAGTGTGTTAGTGGCATCACACAGAGCTCCCATATTTTCTTCCCAGAAGCACCCATAGGACTTCGAGTGTGTTAGTGGCATCACACAGAGCTCCCATATTTTCTTCCCAGAAGAACCCATAGGACTTCGAGTGTGTTAGTGGCATCACACAGAGCTCCCATATTTTCTTCCCAGAAGCACCCATAGGACTTCTAGTGTGTTAGTGGCATCACACAGAGCTCCCATATTTTCTTCCCAGAAGCACCCATAGGACTTCGAGTGTGTTAGTGGCATCACACAGAGCTCCTATATTTTCTTCCCAGAAGCACCCATAGGACTTCTAGTGTGTTAGTGGCATCACACAGAGCTCCTATATTTTCTTCCCAGAAGCACCCATAGGACTTCTAGTGTGTTAGTGGCATCACAGAGAGCTCCTATATTTTCTTCCCAGAAGCACCCATAGGGCTTCTAGTGTGTTAGTGGCATCACACAGAGCTCCTATATTTTCTTCCCAGAATCACCCATAGGACTTCTAGTGTGTTAGTGGCATCACACAGAGCTCCTATATTTTCTTCCCAGAAGCACCCATAGGACTTCTAGTGTGTTAGTGGCATCACACAGAGCTCCTATATTTTCTTCCAGAAGCACCCATAGGACTTCTAGTGTGTTAGTGGCATCACACAGAGCTCCTATATTTTCTTCCCAGAAGCACCCACAGGGCTTCTAGTGTGTTAGTGGCATCACACAGAGCTCCAATATTTTCTTCCCAGCAGCACCCATAGGACTTCTAGTGTGTTAGTGGCATCACACAGAGCTCCCATATTTTCTTCCCAGAAGCACCCATAGGACTTCTAGTGTGTTAGTGGCATCACACAGAGCTCTTATATTTTCTTCCCAGAAGCACCCATAGGACTTCTAGTGTGTTAGTGGCATCACACAGAGCTCCTATATTTTCTTCCCAGAAGCACCCATAGGACTTCTAGTGTGTTAGTGGCATCACACAGAGCTCCCATATTTTCTTCCCAGAAGCACCCATAGGACTTCTAGTGTGTTAGTGGCATCACACAGAGCTCCTATATTTTCTTCCCAGAAGCACCCATAGGACTTCTAGTGTGTTAGTGGCATCACAGAGAGCTCCTATATTTTCTTCCCAGAAGCACCCATAGGGCTTCTAGTGTGTTAGTGGCATCACACAGAGCTCCTATATTTTCTTCCCAGAATCACCCATAGGACTTCTAGTGTGTTAGTGGCATCACACAGAGCTCCTATATTTTCTTCCCAGAAGCACCCATAGGACTTCTAGTGTGTTAGTGGCATCACACAGAGCTCCTATATTTTCTTCTCAGCAGCACCCATAGGACTTCTAGTGTGTTAGTGGCATCACACAGAGCTCCTATATTTTCTTCCCAGAAGCACCCACAGGGCTTCTAGTGTGTTAGTGGCATCACACAGAGCTCCTATATTTTCTTCTCAGAAGCACCCATAGGACTTCTAGTGTGTTAGTGGCATCACACAGAGCTCCCATATTTTCTTCCCAGAAGCACCCATAGGACTTCTAGTGTGTTAGTGGCATCACACAGAGCTCTTATATTTTCTTCCCAGAAGCACCCATAGGACTTCTAGTGTGTTAGTGGCATCACACAGAGCTCCTATATTTTCTTCCCAGAAGCACCCATAGGACTTCTAGTGTGTTAGTGGCATCACACAGAGCTCCCATATTTTCTTCCCAGAAGCACCCATAGGACTTCTAGTGTGTTAGTGGCATCACACAGAGCTCCTATATTTTCTTCCCAGAAGCACCCATAGGACTTCTAGTGTGTTAGTGGCATCACACAGAGCTCCTATATTTTCTTCCCAGAAGCACCCATAGGACTTCTAGTGTGTTAGTGGCATCACACAGAGCTCCTATATTTTCTTCCCAGAAGCACCCATAGGACTTCTAGTGTGTTTGTGGCATCACACAAAGCTCCTATATTTTCTTCCCAGCAGCACCCATAGGACTTCTAGTGTGTTAGTGGCATCACACAGAGCTCCCATATTTTCTTCCCAGAAGCACCCATAGGACTTCTAGTGTGTTAGTGGCATCACACAGAGCTCCTATATTTTCTTCCCAGAAGCACCCATAGGACTTCTAGTGTGTTAGTGGCATCACACAGAGCTCTTATATTTTCTTCCCAGAAGCACCCATAGGACTTCTAGTGTGTTAGTGGCATCACACAGAGCTCCTATATTTTCTTCCCAGAAGCACCCATAGGACTTCTAGTGTGTTAGTGGCATCACACAGAGCTCCCATATTTTCTTCCCAGAAGCACCCATAGGACTTCTAGTGTGTTAGTGGCATCACACAGAGCTCCCATATTTTCTTCCCAGAAGCACCCATAGGACTTCGAGTGTGTTAGTGGCATCACACAGAGCTCCTATATTTTCTTCCCAGCAGCACCCATAGGACTTCTAGTGTGTTAGTGGCATCACACAGAGCTCCTATATTTTCTTCCCAGAAGCACCCATAGGACTTCTAGTGTGTTAGTGGCATCACACAGAGCTCCTATATTTTCTTCCCAGCAGCACCCATAGGACTTCTAGTGTGCTAGTGGCATCACACAGAGCTCCTATATTTTCTTCCCAGAAGCACCCATAGGGCTTCTAGTGTGTTAGTGGCATCACACAGAGCTCCTATATTTTCTTCCAGAAGCACCCATAGGACTTCTAGTGTGTTAGTGGCATCACACAGAGCTCCTATATTTTCTTCCCAGAAGCACCCATAGGACTTCTAGTGTGTTAGTGGCATCACACAGAGCTCCTATATTTTCTTCCCAGAAGCACCCATAGGACTTCTAGTGTGTTAGTGGCATCACACAGAGCTCCTATATTTTCTTCCCAGAAGCACCCATAGGACTTCTAGTGTGTTAGTGGCATCACACAGAGCTCCTATATTTTCTTCCCAGAAGCACCCATAGGACTTCTAGTGTGTTAGTGGCATCACACAGAGCTCCTATATTTTCTTCCCAGCAGCACCCATAGGACTTCTAGTTTGTTAGTGGCATCACACGGAGCTCCTATATTTTTTTACCAGAAGCACCCATAGGACTTCTAGTGTGTTAGTGGCATCACACAGAGCTCCTATATTTTCTTACCAGAAGCACCCATAGGACTTCTAGTGTGTTAGTGGCATCACACAGAGCTCCTATATTTTATTCTCAGCAGCACCCATAGGACTTCTAGTGTGTTAGTGGCATCACACAGAGCTCCTATATTTTCTTCCCAGAAGCACCCATAGGACTTCTAGTGTGTTAGTGGCATCACACAGAGCTCCTATATTTTCTTCCCAGAAGCACCCATAGGACTTCGAGTGTGTTAGTGGCATCACACAGGGCTCCTATATTTTCTTCTCAGCAGCACTCTTAGGACTTCTAGTGTGTTAGTGGCATCACACAGAGCTCCTATATTTTCTTACCAGAAGCACCCATAGGACTTCTAGTGTGTTAGTGGCATCACACAGAGCTCCTATATTTTCTTACCAGAAGCACCCATAGGACTTCTAGTGTGTTAGTGGCATCACACAGAGCTCCTATATTTTATTCTCAGCAGCACCCATAGGACTTCTAGTGTGTTAGTGGCATCACACAGAGCTCCTATATTTTCTTCCCAGAAGCACCCATAGGACTTCTAGTGTGTTAGTGGCAGCACACAGAGCTCCTATATTTTCTTCTCAGCAGCACCCATTTTTTATACTATATACACTACCGACTACAATGGCTGGAAGACCGCCAAGGAGAGGCAGAGCGTGCCGAGGCAAGAACACAGGGCAGGCAGGCTCTGTTTCTAGAGACAACAGTGCTAGCCGTGGACGTGGTCGTGCATCGTCATCAGCACGTGGCCATGGGACACGCTTGTCTTTGTTTTCGGCAGCTGGACATGTGAAGCCGCATCATGCCGAAGGCTTGGTAGAATGGATGACCAAGCCCTCCTCATCCTCCTCATCCTCTCTCACCCAGGCTCAGGGTACTGGCAGAGCAGCTGCCAACGCGTACTCAATGGCATCATCAGCCACCCCTTCCCTAGACCCACCATGTCCTCCTGAGTAGTCCCCCGAACTGTTTGAGCACAGTGTTGGGTACATGCTCCAGGAGGATGCCCAACGATTCGAAGGCTCGGATGATGATACCCAGCTTGAGGAAGTCAGTAGTGTGCGCGCAGAGAGAGGGGATGCTGAAGGACAGCAATCTGGCAGTACTGTTCCACCAGCTGCAGCTTACTGCCAGGTTTGCTCTAGTGGTGAAGAGGGAGGGGATGATGAGGTCACTGACTCCACGTGGGTGCCTGAAGGGAGAGAGGAGGAGGAGGAGGAGGAGAATGCCGTGTCACATGTCCAACGTGGCAGGATGCCCCCTGGAGGCCAGCTAGAGGCCAGCACAGCAACTGTACCACACCGCAGAGGTTCGCCTGTGCAGGGCGCTGCCTCTGCACGTTATCACAAAAGTTCTTTGGTGTGGGCCTTTTTTGAGACGAGTGCATCAGATCGCACCACTGCTATTTGCAATATTTGTCTCAAGCGTATCTCGCGTGGCCAAAACAGCCACTTGGGCACCACAAGCATGAGCAGACATATGTCGACCTGCCATGCAGCTCGTTGGCAAGCACACATAAAAGACCCACACCAAAGAACAAAGCGGACCTCTCCTTGCTCCTCATCAGCTGGGATCTCCATCCCCACTATATCTTCAGTCCTCTCTGAAAGCTGCTCTGAGAGGACTGAAGGTGTAGAATTAGGTGTGTCACAACCAAGTACTTGCAGTACACCGACGTCCGATTGTAGCAGGCAAATTTCCCTGCCCCAGCTGCTGGACCGTCGAAAGAAGTATACTCCCAGCCATCCACATGCCCAGCGGTTGAATGCTAGCTTGGCTAAATTGCTAGCACTTCAACTGCTGCCTTTTCAGTTGGTAGACTCGGCCCCCTTCCGTGAGTTTGTTCAATGTGCGGTTCCTCAGTGGCAGGTTCCCAAACGCCACTTTTTCTCACGGAAGGCGATTCCGTCTCTCTACCGGCATGTGGAAGGCAATGTCCATGCCTCGCTGGACAGGGCGGTCAGCGGTAAGGTGCATATTACCGCTGACTCATGGTCCAGCAGGCATGGACAGGGACGTTATCTTTCTTTCACGGGCCCATTGGGTCACTCTATTGGCAGCTGGGAGGGATGCAGGACAAGGTGCAGTAGTGTTGGAGGTTGTTCCACCACCACGCCTCCAAAATGCTACTACTGGTTGTGACACACCTCTCTCCTCCACCCCCTCCTCTTCTTCTTCCTCCAGTGCTCTGTCCTCGGAACCAGCGGTGCTCCGTAGGCGTACAAGGGGCTACGCGAGTATGCAGGCAAAAAGATGCCATGCCGTGCTTGCGCTGGTGTGTTTGGGGGACAGGAGCCACACTGGGCCAGAGGTTCTGGCAGCTCTGCAGGGGCAGGCCGAGAGGTGGTTGACGCCACGCCAGCTTAAGCCAGGAATGGTCGTTTCTGACAATGGCACCAACCTCCTCTCCGCCCTGCAATAGGGGCAGCTCACCCATGTGCCCTGTATGGCTCACGTCCTCAACCTGGTGGTGCAGCGGTTCTTGGGCAGGTTCCCAGGCTTACAGGATGTCCTGAGGCAGGCCAGGAAAGTCTGTGTGCATTTCCGCTGATCTTATAATGCCAGTGCTCGGCTGACTGAGCGGCAAAAGGAGCTGAACCTGCCCAAGAACCGCCTATTATGTGACATGCCCACCAGGTGGAACTCAACGTTGGCCATGCTGCAGCGACTGCACACGCAGCAGAGGGCCATCAATGAGTACCTTTGCGACTACGGCACCAGGACAGGGTCAGGGGAGCTTGGCTTTTTTCCCCACGCCAGTGGAGCATGATCAGGGATGCATGCACTGTCCTCTCACCATTTGAGGAGGCCACGAGGATGGTGAGCAGTGACAGTGCATGCATTAGTGACACTGTACCTCTTGTCCACCTGTTGGAGCATACGCTGCGTGGGATAATGGACAGGGCACTTGAGGCAGAACAGAGGCAGGAAGAGGAGGACTTCCTTGCCTCGCAAGGCCCCCTTTATCCAGACAGTGTTCCTTCTGTCCCACCCATCACACAGGAAGAGGATGAGGAGGAGGAGGAGGAGGAGGAGGATTGTGTGAGCATGGAGGTGGAGCCTGGCACTCAGCATCAGCAGCAGCAGTCTTTTAGGGATGATGTACAGTCCCAACAAACCAGTGGACTTGTACGTGGCTGGGAGGAGGTGGCTGGCGATCATGTCATCCTCAGTGACCCAGAAGACTCCGGACCGAATGCCTCAGCTAACCTACGCTGCATGGCCTCCCTGATCCTGCAAAGCCTGCGGAAGGATCCTCGTGTTCTTCGGATCAAGGAGAGGGACCATTACTGGCTGGCCACTCTCCTTGATCCACGGTACAAGGGTAAGGTTGCGGACCTTATCTTGCCGTCGCAGAGGGAGCAGAGGATGAGACATCTCAGGGAGGCCTTGCAGAAAGGTCTGTGCAACGCGTTCCCAGAAACTGGGAGGTTACAAACTCCTGGTCCTGGACGACGAGTTGCTGAGGCTTCGGTCAGTAGCAGAAGGAGCGGTGGGGAAGGTGGACGTCTGACCGATGCGTTCAGACAATTTTTTAGTCCGCAGCCCCAAGGTATGATCGGTTCCAGCAACCATCGCCAGCGTCTGATATACATGGTGCAGGAATACCTAGGGGCAAGGTCAGACTTGGACACCTTTCCCACCGAAAATCCTCTGGCTTACTGGTTCCTGAGGATGGATCACTGGCCAGAGCTTGCACAGTATGCAATTGAGCTACTGGCCTGTCCTGCATCCAGCGTTCTTTCCGAACGCACATTCAGTGCTGCTGGAGGATTTGTCACCGATCATAGGGTGCGCCTGTCCACCGAATCAGGTGATCAACTGACCTTCATAAAAATGAATCAGTCTTGGATCACCACCAGCTACCAGGCACCTGAAGCGGATATAACGGAATAATTTATAATGTCACATCCCTTCAAGACTGCCTATGCTGATGCTGAGTGACTGTCCTGTTATGTTCACTGACTATCCTCTTCCTCCTCCTCAATGATCCATGCCACCACACCAGTGCCTAAGGCACAATTTTTCAGCCCCTGTATAACAGGGGCGTGTACTTACAATTTTTTTTAAAAAATGCTTCGCAACAGGTGTGACTGCTGTGCTCCAAGTACAGTATCTGTGAGGGGTTGCAGTGTTGTGGCACCAGCACCAGTGCCTAAGGCACAATTTTTCAGCCCCTGTTGGGGCGTGTAATTACAATTTTTAGGCAATGCTTTGCAACAGGTCTCATTGCTGTGCTCAGAGTACAGTATCTGTGAGGGGTTGCAGTGTTGTGGCACCAGCACCAGTGCCAAAGGCACAATTTTTCAGCCCCGGTATAACAGGGGCGTGTAATTACAATTTTTTTTTTTAAAAAGATGCTTCGCAACAGGTGTGACTGCTGTGCTCCAAGTACAGTATCTGTGAGGGGTTGCAGTGTTGTGGCACCAGCACCAGTGCCTAAGGCACAATTTTTCAGCCCCTGTTGGGGCGTGTAATTACAATTTTTAGGCAATGCTTTGCAACAGGTCTCATTGCTGTGCTCCGAGTACAGTATCTGTGAGGGGTTGCAGTGTTGTGGCACCAGCACCAGTGCCTAAGGCACAATTTTTCAGCCCCTGTATAACAGGGGCGTGTAATTACAATTTTTTAAAAAGATGCTTCGCAACAGGTGTGACTGCTGTGCTCCAAGTACAGTATCTGTGAGGGGTTGCAGTGTTGTGGCACCAGCACCAGTGCCTAAGGCACAATTTTTCAGCCCCTGTTGGGGCGTGTAATTACAATTTTTAGGCAATGCTTTGCAACAGGTCTCATTGCTGTGCTCAGAGTACAGTATCTGTGAGGGGTTGCAGTGTTGTGGCACCAGCACCAGTGCCTAAGGCACAATTTTTCAGCCCCTGTATAACAGGGGCGTGTAATTACAATTTTTTAAAAAGATGCTTCGCAACAGGTGTGACTGCTGTGCTCCAAGTACAGTATCTGTGAGGGGTTGCAGTGTTGTGGCACCAGCACCAGTGCCTAAGGCACAATTTTTCAGCCCCTGTTGGGGCGTGTAATTACAATTTTTAGGCAATGCTTTGCAACAGGTCTCATTGCTGTGCTAAGAGTACAGTATCTGTGAGGGGTTGCAGTGTTGTGGCACCAGCACCAATGCCTAAGGCACAATTTTTCAGCCCCTGTTTAACAGGGGCGTGTAATTACAAATCTTGATCTAATAGTTCACAGCAGGGCCCATTCCTGCGCCCACCAAGAGTAACTATGAGGGCCTACAGTCTTGTGGCAACACCGTCCACCACCACCACCACCACCACCAAAGGCCCAATTTTTCTGCCCTGTTCAACAGGTGCATGCAATTCCAAATCTTGATCTAATAACTCACAGCAGGGCCCATTCCTGCACCCACCAAGAGTAACTGTGAGGGCTTACAGTCTTGTGGCAACACCGTCCACCACCACCACCACCACCACCAAAGGCCCAATTTTTCTGCCCTGTTCAACAGGTGCATGCAATTACAAATCTTGATCTAATAACTCACAGCAGGGCCCATTCCTGCACCCACCAAGAGTAACTGTGAGGGCTTACAGTCTTGTGGCAACACCGTCCACCACCACCACCACCACCAAAGGCCCAATTTTTCTGCCCGGTTCAACAGGTGCATGCAAGTACAAATCTTGATCTATTAACTCACAGCAGGGCCCATTCCTGTGCCCACCAGTCTTGTGGCTACACCAACATCTAATAGGGCAAATTTCTGCAGAGTATATACGGCAGGCCCCTACTTTCAAACATCCAACTTACAAACGACTCCTACTTGCAAACGGAAAGAGAAAACAGGAAGTGAGAGGAAATCTACCCCTAGGAAGGGAAATTCTATCCTGTTAGATTTAATTTGGGAAAAAGGTATCTCCTCTCTACTGATGCTTGATCACCAATCCTTGTTTCAAGTAAAACCCCACTTTTCCAAAAACATTTGTCATTGGGACGGAAAGTGAGGTGACATGTTCAGAACAGATGTGCAAAGACAGCAAATGTTACAGGGTTGATAACCCCTCCTATGTTCTCCAAAAAGCTTAAAAATTGATTTTTTTGGGATGGAGCTACACTTCATAATGTACCTGTTCAGATTCTACTTAAGAACAAACCTACAGTCCGTGTCTTGTTTGCACCACCTATATAGTGCTGTTCAGAGTATATAGGGTTGTAGGTATAGGGTTTTATTTTGGGTGCGGGGTCCCCCTTAATATCCATACAAGACCCAAAGGGGCTGGGGTGGGGGGGGGGGGGGGGATGATGGGGTAGCCATGCCATTTTTCTCAAGGATTTTCAGCCATATGGCGGCCAGGACAAGACATGACATTAAAGCCGCAAGTGGTTTTAAATGGCTTCTTTTTTTCCTTTACAAATGTCATTTTGTGCAAGGACAGTTCTAAACACGGGAAACACATGCCACTTCACAGGCATACTTTAGACACCCCCCAGGTACCATATTTAAAGGAAAATTTCACTTTTTTTTTTTCACTTTATGCATCATTAAAATGACTGCTCCCGAAAAAACGTTAGTTTTTAAAAGTTCTTTTTGCATTGATATATGTCCCCTGGGGCAGGACCCGGGTCCCCAAACCTGTTTTATGACATTAACATGCATATTGGCCGTTGTAATTAGCAATTTTGATTTCGAACGTTCGCGTCCATTATAACGAATAGGGTTCGAAAATTTGCGCGAACTTTCGGTCCGTTCGAAGGTTCTGGTGCGAACCGAACCCGGGGTGTGTTCGGCTCATCCCTATTAAGAATGCCTATCCGATTCCATTGATTACGGTGTTAATTGACCGCCTCAAGGGTACAACGATTTTCACGAAGCTTGATTTGAGAGGGGCATACAATCTCGTGAGAATTAAGGAGGGCGACAAGTACTAGATATACCAGAACAGGCCATCGTAATGCCTTTTTGCCTTTGTAACGCCCCGGCAGTTTTCCAGGAATTTATTAACGATGTCCTCCGCAATTTGTTGCAGTTATGTGTGGTGGTTTATCCCGATGATATCCTCAGTCCCTGGAGAGCCACCACACAGATGTCTGTCGTGTGCTTCAGAAACTAAGAGAGAACAATCTCTATTATAAATTGGAGAAGTGGAGTTCCAGCGTAAACAGGTTAAATTCCTGGGCTATGTGATTTCCACTGCTGGTTTTTCGATGGCCCCAGAGAAACGTTCGGTAGTCCTACAGTGGCTCGGAATCGTGGGTTTACAGCCTCTGCAGCACTTCCTGGGCTTTGCCAACTATTATCGGATGTTTATTCGTAACTTCTCGTCTCTGGTCAAGCATCTGACTGATATGACCAGAAAGGTAACCCACAGAGTTGGTCTCCGCAGTCCATTAAGGCCTTTGAGAGTCTCAAGGCTGCCTTTGTTTCTGCTCCTGTGTTGGCACATCCTGATCTTACGTAACCTTTTATCCTTAAAGTTGATGCTTCTCGTGAAACGTCCTACCTTTTTTTTTTTACCAATAGTGGTTTAAAGAATTGTTTGACTTTTAACCCAAAAAATGTTTTTTAAATCCATGGTGGAACAGGATATTAGATTAATAAACATGAAAGTGGGATGTAGAAAATGGAACATTCAGAAGGGCTTAGAGGCTTTAGAGAAGAAGAAAAATATACAAAGAATTACCACTCCAAGGTAATGGCTTCTCCCAAAACAGCTGTCTCCACAATCCCACAGGGTGCTGGCTCTGTTTGCAACAGGAACTGAAGTAGAAAAGATTTAGCTGGATAGCTGCACTCCAAATTATTCAACTTTATTTCAAAAATATAATTAAAATCATAGCATCTAGGCTTGTATGCAGACTAACTGCACAGCCGCTGACATGTTTCACACCGAACACGGTGCTTAGTCATATGGCCGATAAGGGGGGCGGGATTGTGGTTTTAAAGAAAGTAGATTACAATGTAGAATTAAATCGGCTAGTGGGAGATACACAGACCTATAAGAAATTAGGAGGCAATTCAACTGGGAAACTGAAGGCCATGCTAACTAGACTTGTCAAAAAAGCTAAACATAGGAATATATTGACCAAAAAAGAAGCATAATATCTCGTTCCTGATGCCCCTAGACTGCCGGTCATATACCAGCTCCCTAAAATACACAAGTACAATCGGTGTCCTGGGAGACCAATATTGAGTGGCATAGACTGGCAAGAATAGGAGAATATCTAGATGTTTTTTTTACAACCCATTGTTCAAAAATGCCCCTCTTACCTTAGGGATAGGAAACATTTGATGAATTTATTGCTAAATAACCCCATTACTGATGACACAGTTTTAGTTACAATTGATGTCGAATCATTGTATACGAGTCTGAAACATCAGGATGCCATCTGTACTACAAAAAGAGCACTCAATGCCCATACTACCCTCAGAAAAGCACAAAATACATTTTTGGTTGATATATTGGATCTAGCCATGTCAAATAATTATTTTTGACATAAGGGTTCCTATTTCAACCAAATTACAGGAGTGGCTATGGGGGCTAAGTATGTTCCCAGTGTAGCCAACCTTCTTCTTAGCCAGTGGGAAGAGACCACCATCTTTATTGACCAACTCCCTGAGATCACTCTCTATAAACGTTACATCGATGACATTGTTATTCTTTGGGACGGCTCTAGAAAGAAATTGTCCAGTTTTCTGGCTAGTCTGAATGTTCATGCTTATGGACTTAGGTTCACGGGTACTTGCGATTTGCACCAATATTAGTTTTCTTGATTTGGTGCTTACTAAACCTGAGGGGAGTATTATTACAAGGTTTTAAGGAGAAAGACCGAAATGGTTATGTCCCTACACCAGGTTCTATCATCCAAAATAGCTGGGGGCTATTTCCAAGGGACAATTAATGCGCATTTGGCGCAACTGTGTTAGTCCAGAGGACTATGCCCAACAGTCTGAGAGTGTTATGAATAGGTGTTTGGAAAAGGGTTATCATGACAATGTCCTAATACCTATTAAACACAAGTTACTCAGGAATGTCTGCTGATTGACAAACCCAAGAGGACTAATAAACATATGGTTAATGTAGCTTTTTGGAACACATAATTAAGAAGTATTGGCCGATTTTGTTGAGAGAGTTAAAACGCTAGCAAGTTTCCTCTCCAAACACCCAACTTTCATTTACCAGAAGGCTCAGAATTTGAGAAATAAGATTTCTCCTAATATCTTTAATCCACCCAAGAAATGACTTACATTTTTGGATACTAATGGTTTTTATCATTGTAAAAGATGTAAGGCCTGTAGGCTGCCAGGTTACGTGCTCAGATAAGGGTCTGGTATGGATTTGGGGGGGCACACTATTTTTTTTTCAGATTTTGGTGCGAGGTTCCCCTTAAAAGGCATACCAAAACCTGAAGGGCCTGGTATGGATTTTGGGGGGGACCCCACACAATTTTTTTCTTAAATTTTGGCGTGGGGTTCCCCTTAATATTCATACCAGACTCAAAGGGCCTGGTAATGGACTGGGAGGAGGGGCTCACACCCTTTTTTTCAATGATTTTTATGTCTATTGACAGGATCCGACAATACATTACAGCCGCCAGAAACTTAAAATAATTATTTTTTCCTTTAGAAATGTCATTTTGCTGCGGTACTGTTATGAACATGGGAAAGATGCGCTACTTTACATGCAGACTAAGGAGACCCACCAGGTATGATATTTAAAGGAATATTTCATTTTTTTTGTTTCACTTTAAGCATTATTAAAATCACTGCTCCTGAAAAACTTTTTTTTGCATTGATACATGACCCCTGGGGCAGGACCCAGGTCCCCAAACACTTTTTATGGCAATAACTTGCATATAAGCCTTTAAAACAGGAGTCTCAAACCGGCATTCCTCCAGCTGTTTTGTGAAGCTACAAGTCCTTAGAGGCATTGCAAGCATGACTCCCACAGGCAGAGGCATGATGGGACTTGTAGTTTTGCAACAGGTGGAGGGCCGCCAGTTTGAGACCCCTGCTTTAAAATTAGTACTTTTGATTTTTCGTGTTGGTGTCCCATAGACTTTAACGGTGTTCGCATGTTTGCACCAATTTTTTGCCTGTTCGCATGTTCTGCTGCAACCCAACCAGGGGGGGGGGGGGTGTTCTGCTCACCCATAGAACCCACCATAATAGGGACCACCATAATATGGACACCAGTTTGGCCACCTTCTGTGGTATTGATAGGGTTGAGCCACATTGGAGTGGAGGCAATATTAAACAAAGGATCTCAAAACTGAATGGATATTCAAAGTAAATACTCTTAATCTTTTAGGTATTAATGTAGATATTGACTTGAATTGTTATATCTCAAACTATTAAATTGTGATGGTGTTCCAATCCTCTTCTATCTTTTGTAAATCTATATATATTTTTTTATCCACTATTTGATTGTAATATTCAATTTATCCACAAGATGGCAAACTTGGTGGTCAGCCACATTATCTGTGGTAAGGTTCCCACCTACTAATCTACTTACCACCAGAGGGAGTTTTTCTTCCTTTTCTATTTATATGAAGTGTCATCTATATTAATATATTTTTTCTCTCTGATGTGCTTTTAATTAAAAATAGTATGTTAATGTAGTAGTTAATGTAGTCCAATCACAATATCAATTGTCTCCCAGCCTGGATTATGTACCGGCTGAAAGGATTGCAGCGGATTGGTTATCCTTTGTTTGCCAGTTGTATATATAGTAGGAGGTGACGGACTCTGTCACAAGACCCCTGATGATGTCAGACGTTGCTGCCGAAACACGTCGGGTCCTGTGATACCTGCCACGTCACTTCCGCCTTTTGTAACGCAGGTGGAATGCAGTTGGCGTCCCTGCTGTTTTTTATGAACGTGATTTGATCTACTTAGATGTAAGTGCAACCTTAGCTTTTAACAAATACATTTTTATACGGTACTGCACCATGAAACGCTTTTTTCTTTCTCCTTGATATATGATACCAAACCCACCTGGTGGTCATGCTATTCCCTGAGCCGCGGTTTTGGCAACTTGCCTGCTTATGCTGGTTTTGACTACCTGTCATGGGTATCAATTCATTTTGGTGAGTAGGATGTTTGTCTAGGGGCTGGTGGAAGAAAGCACTTTTTTGAAGACACGTTTAATAAGTTTGACGACATAAGAAGATATCACTGTTACTCTTTTTGTAGATATTTATGTTTGGTGGTGGTGTATGGACTTTTCACTATTATTCAATGCGTATTTAGCTCGGTATGAAAATTACAGTTGTTTTCCATTTCATTGCAAAATAGCGTCTGTTAATAGCAATTTTTAAGTCTTGCCACAGATTCTCAATTGGATTTTGGTCTGCACTTTGACTGGGCAATTTTAAAACATGAATATGCTTTGATCTAAACCAGTGGTCTCCAAACTGTGGCCCGGGGGCCAGATGCGGCCCTTTGCTTGGTTTTATTTGGACCTTGGGGCATTATTCTCCTCCACTGTCAGCAACAGTGGGCCACTGACACCAACATTGAGGCACCATTCCTCCCACCGACACCAATGATGGCACACTATTCCTCACACTAATACCAACAATGGGACACTATTACTCCCCCTAATACCAATCATGGGGCATTATTTACACCCTTTAACATTTTCTACTTCCACGGGCCTAATACATTAGTACTAATGTAAGAGGACATTGATCCAGAAAGGTCCATAAGCAGTTGCCATGTCTGCATGTGTTGGACATCTCTTCTGTAGTGTTTGTTAACCACTTGCAGGCGATCGGACATAAATATACTGTGGCAGGGCGGCTGCTCTGCGTCAGATCACATACCTAGTACATGATCTGACACTTCCGGTTCAATACGCTTATTGGTATTTTTTTTACCGAAAATATGTAGCAGAATACATATTGGCCAAAATTGATCAAAAAATATGATTCTTTACATTTTTTTATTTTTAAAATACACAAAAAATGTTAATATTTATGTGCAATGGGTGCGCTATCAATCAACCTTAAAATAAGTGTAGATATGATTAAAAATTGCTTGTGTGATGATACTGTTCAAATGGTGTGTAAAACCTCCTTAAAATCCGTGCACTGTGTATGTATAAATAAATACATAAAACCATATAAAATATATAAATAAGTGGATACTCTTCCTATTTGTGGTACCAGTGATTAGGTGATATTTGTGAAATAGTGCTGTGAATAAAAAAACGGTTAAAAGGAGTAAAACCGCGTTTAAATTCAAACCCTTAAAAAATCCATGCGTTTAAACTGAAAAAAACGCATTTAGTTGTGCGATTTATTTATGGAAAAAACACACATATAGTTATGCGATTATATTGGGAGAAACACCACATGTGTTTTTAGGACCCTTTAAGAGTCCATGCATCTGACAGATGTCTCCTTAGGGGTTTAATTGCGGTTGCTTTGACAGGTGTTGTTCCTGATTAGTTAGTGCTGAGGCGTTTTACTAACTAATTGCCCTTTGATGTTGAGCATAGATTTAAAACTTGAAGGATAAAAGATGTACACCATCAATAAGAAAGATAAGCACCATTTAGTAAATGTATATTTGAACAAGTGTATACATAATACTTTCACTTATCTTTGGTTGTGGTGTCCTCTTTCCTGCTGGTCACGTCCTTACTATCTTTTCCGTGTTTGCATGAGGATAAAAGACAGATACAAAACCATTGCGCAATATTGTTTATACTTTAAGTAGTGTGCATGTGTTGTGGCTGAAGCCCATCTACTTACACAGCACCCTACGAACGAAGCGCGGTGGTTAGAAATGTGTCAGGCACTGTTTGGGCTCCCTGCCCTGCTTGTCTCAGTAGCGTCACTTAGCTCCTCCTCCCGACGCGTTGCGACACGCCCACGTGTCTTTATCAAGGGATTAACATAATAATCCCTTGATAAAGACACGTGGGCGTGTCGCAACGCGTCGGGAGGAGGAGCTAAGTGACGCTACTGAGACAAGCAGGGCAGGGAGCCCAAACAGTGCCTGACACATTTCTAACCACCGCGCTTCGTTCGTAGGGTGCTGTGTAAGTAGATGGGCTTCAGCCACAACACATGCACACTACTTAAAGTATAAACAATATTGCGCAATGGTTTTGTATCTGTCTTTTATCCTCATGCAAACACGGAAAAGATAGTAAGGACGTGACCAGCAGGAAAGAGGACACCACAACTAAAGATAAGTGAAAGTATTATGTATACACTTGTTCAAATATACATTTACTAAATGGTGCTTATCTTTCTTATTGATGGTGTACATCTTTTATCCTTCAAGTTTTAAATCTATGCTCAACATCAAAGGGCAATTAGTTAGTAAAACGCCTCAGCACTAACTAATCAGGAACAACACCTGTCAAAGCAACCGCAATTAAACCCCTAAGGAGACATCTGTCAGATGCATGGACTCTTAAAGGGTCCTAAAAACACATGTGGTGTTTCTCCCAATATAATCGCATAACTATATGTGTGTTTTTTCCATAAATAAATCGCACAACTAAATGCGTTTTTTTCAGTTTTAAACGCATGGATTTTTTAAGGGTTTGAATTTAAACGCGGTTTTACTCCTTTTAACCGTTTTTTTATTCACAGCACTATTTCACAAATATCACCTAATCACTGGTACCACAAATAGGAAGAGTATCCACTTATTTATATATTTTATATGGTTTTATGTATTTATTTATACATACACAGTGCACGGATTTTAAGGAGGTTTTACACACCATTTGAACAGTATCATCACACAAGCAATTTTTAATCATATCTACACTTATTTTAAGGTTGATTGATAGCGCACCCATTGCACATAAATATTAAAATTTTTGTGTATTTTAAAACTATTTCTTTCACGTGTGAGAACACTAATATATGGGTTGCAGCATCATCATTTGGCTATCTTAAAACATTGTTGCCGTTCTGTCTTTGAATACCCATTCTAGCGCTTAAGTACACATACCTAATACTCTACATTTTTTTATTGAATATGTTTTATAGCAGAAAGTAAAAAAATATTGCTTTTTTACAAAACTGTCAATCTTTTTTGTTTATAGCGCAAAACACAAAAAGGTGATCAAATGCCACCAAAATAAATCTCTATTTGCAGGAAAAAAAAGGAAAAACATTTTATTTGGGTACAGTGTCACACGACCGCACAATAGCCAGTTAAAATAAAGCAGTGCCATTTTGGACAAAATGACCTGGTCATGAAGGGGGGTAAATCTTCTGGAGGTCAAGTGGTTAAAGGAGAAAGTTTGAACTTGAGGATATGTCTCTTAGCCCGAACAGCTGTGTAACAGGAATCTTTTATCCTTCTCTTTTTGGAAAAAAAATGATATCATCTTCACATGGCTGACCTGTAAAGAGGACAGAAAGTAACACGTTAGAAGGCCCTATGTGTATGTACACAAGCTTTCATAGTTGGGAGTTCTCTATATCCGCCATTCAGAATCCATGCTTTGTAAAGAGCAGTAGGCATGTGCAAAGTACCTATAGATGCCAATCATATTTCACCTTTCATAAAATCAGAACAGTCAGGGCAATGAAAGCTGGGAGCTGATTGGTTGCTGTAGGTTACTACGTTGTGCTCAATGCTCTAAAGCACATGTGTCAAACACAAGGCCCACCGGGCCATTTTATGTGGCCCTTCAAAAATGAGAATAGTAGCTAATAGGGTACCAACATCCCTGAATTGCTTATATAAGGAAAAACCCTCAAAACGGTACTGGGTCATTGTTGTATCAACTGAATGAAAAATGTTTCTAAATAGTATAAAAGTTAACAAATCTTTATTAATACAAGTTGTATAAAACA
This sequence comes from Lithobates sylvaticus, assembly GCA_028564925.1. Taxonomy (NCBI): domain Eukaryota; kingdom Metazoa; phylum Chordata; class Amphibia; order Anura; family Ranidae; genus Lithobates; species Lithobates sylvaticus. Next base: position 11,032,145 of record CM053038.1, on the reverse strand, counting down.
TTACAGTACATCTTAAAAATTATGGAAAAGTGTTCTTGACATTGTACTCAAGTTGGAATTGCCAAAAACAGAGGATGGAAAATGCTAAATTCCCAACGTGTTTCAAATTCAATTTTCTTCTTCAGGGGTGCATACACAGTTAAGGAAATTAATTTCTTGATAAGCTTTGAATACATCTTGAATGAAGAACCATAATTAAAATATTGGTTGCAATTGTCCTCTAAATGTCAATAAGGGAAGTCCAGTCCAATTGGGAACATGTGCTAAAACAGGAAAGTCCATGCAGTGCCAACAGCTTTTAAATGCGCAGTCACCAATGGTCATAAAAATCAGTTTACGTGGTGTATATTATTATTATTATTCAGGATTTATATAGCCCCAGCGCTTTACAACATCAGGGAAGACAGTGCAATTACAATACAATTCAATACAGGAGGGATCAGAGGGCCCTGCTCGTTAGAACTTACAATCCAGAAGGGAAGGTCAAGTGGAAACAAAAGGTAGTAACTGTGGGGGGTGATCAGATGGACAAAATTAAAATACAGTTGTTAGGTGTAGGTAGGATAGGCTTCCCTGAAGAGGAGAGTTTTCAGGGATCGTCTAAAAGCTAATAGAGTAGGAGATAGACGGACTGATTGGGGTAAGGAGTTCCATAGGCTTGGAGAGGCTCTGGAAAAGTCCTGGAGACGAGCATGGGAGGAGGCGATGAGAGAGCTAGAGGGCAGGAGGTCTTGAGAAGAACGATGAGAACGATTAGGCTGGTATTTTGAAACTAGATCAGTGATGTAGCTGGGGGCAAACTTGTGGATTGCTTTGTAGGTAGTTGTTAGTATTTTGAATTTAATTTGTTGGGTGTGCGGAAGCCAGTGGAGGGATTAACAGAGAGGAGTAGCAGAGACAGAGCGGTTGGTAAGGTGGATTCTGGCAGCAGCATTCATGATGGACTGAAGGGGGGTTAGAGTATGTAGAGGTAGGCCAATGAGGAGGGAGTTGCAGTAATCGAGGCGGGAGATGACCAGGGAGTGAATCAGGAGATTTGTTGCGTCATTGGTTAGAAAGGAGCGTATATGTAGTGTTACACCATCTGTATATCTTTACTAAGCATGTGAACATCACTCATATTCCCACTTGCCCGTGGTGCATGACCTGACCCTAATTACTCACTGTTTGGGCAATTGCAACCAATATTTTGATTCTGGTTCTTCATTCAAGATGTACTCATAGCTTATCAAGAATGTAATTTCCTTTCTTCAATGTGTATGCACCCCTGAGGAAGAAAATCGAATTCAAAACACGTTGGGTGTTCAGCATTTTCCCTCCTCTGTTTTTGGCGATTCCAACTTGAGTACAGTGTCAAGAACACTTTTCCATACTTTTTAAGATGTATTATAATGTTTTATACAACTTATATTAATAAAGATTTGTTAACTTTTATACTATTTAGAAACATTTTTCATTCATTTGATACAACAATGACCCAGTATCATTAAAGTCACATTTTGAGGGTTTTTCCTTATATTTTCATGTGGCCCTTGCACCTCTCTGCCCCAACCTTGTCTCAGCGGTCACAAGCAGAGAGGACAAAACTTAGCCACGGCACCCCCTCGTCTCCGCCTCCCCTGGTCTCAGCATTCTGCAGACTCTGGCAGTCCAACCCTCCTCTTGTCCTCCTCCAGACCCTGTGCTCTCATTTTATAATTACTTACTTTATTCTGGTTTCCTCCTGTTCAGTAAACACAGAAGAGGCAGAGATAATGATAGAATAATCAGAATGGGCAGATAGATGTACAATTTTATCCAACAAGTTAGATCTGTAAAAAAAGACAAAAAGATTCTCTGAAGGATGAGATTTGTTATACATTTTATGAAAACCAGGTAAACTTAAAGTGGACATTTTCCCATTAAAATAACCTTTTTCTAGCTCGTCCCCACTTCCTCACCCCTAAGGATGAGCTCAGGCGTGTTCGCAAACTGCACGTGCAGAACCCGCCAGGAAGTGGGCACTGCATAGCGCAAATCACAGGCAGTGAGACCATTCCCAATCTCTGCACCCACACATCGGGACAATGTCTCACTGCTTGTGATTAGCGCTCCGCAGCGCCGACTTCCTGGCGAGCTCTGCACGTGCGGTTATCACGTCTGAGCTTATCCTTACTCTCCAATGGTAGAACGTGTGTTTTTTTAGAAGTTTTTTTACCTTTCTGTGATGCCGCCAGGTTGCTTGCCTAAGATCCCTTGCTACCTCCTGGGAAGTCCACATCACACACACATCTCAGGAGGTAGAGTTACTGATGTAATACAGGTCTCTAGGATGTGGACGAAACCTACAGCACATCTGCATACACACGGGGCATTTCTGTGCATGTGCACATTAGACATGTGCGAGTAGTTTCAAACAAATCGAAAATTCGTACGAATTTCCGTAAATTTGTACATTCTGGAAGATCCGAAATACAAATTTCTATGCTTCTGAATTCTATACGAAATACGAAATTTCGTTTACGAATTTCGGGTTCCAAATTCCTAACAAACATTCGTAATTGTTACGAAAAGTTAACAAACCTAACCTAACCTTAAAAACCCAGGAAGTCAGCACAGCACAGGGATAGTGGGAGCCCCTCATAATGATAAATTCATCATAACGAACATTCGGAATTGTTCCAAAAAGTTAACGAAAATTCGTATTTCGTACGAAATTTCGGACACGAATTACGAAATACAAATTAATTCTAATACGAATTAAAAAAGAAAGAAACAAAACAACTTTATTGACGGCGCACATGTCTAGCTGCACATACAATGCAGGTAACTATAACGTTTCAGATTTCAGAGGTTTGTGCACAGGCAGTTGTGCAAAAAAATCGTTACCAGATCCCAGGAACCTTCAGAAGATCTGCACATGGCCAGAATATGTTATGATGGTGGCAAAAAGTGTGAGATGAGAACATCCTGGGTGTAAAGTCCATTCTTATTAGTCACATTACATTGCATTATAAAATCTGGCTGTACAATCACCCAAAAGCAGGGCTTTTTTCTCACAGAATAGGTGCAGGTACTCCCCCCCCCCCCCCACTTTTCCTTTAAAAATCCTGAATGGTCCTCTACCTGTTGCTGTTGTTTTATTTCCACCATAATCCCGGCAGATCTTCTGCACAGAGACGTTCTTCCGGTCAACAGGATTGTGTACTATACACATAATCTCCATATCCCAGGACTCAGGCTGCAGTGATATTTGTATTGTGTCTCCAGTGTTATTATGCAGCATTGTAGAAGAAGAGTTCCCGTATTTGTAGTTCCAGATATAGGACAGAGCTGATGGGTTTGTTGAGGTGGAACAATTAAGAGTCACATTACACCATTCTCCATCTTTCTTCATCTCTGCACCTCCTATGGTTGGAACAGGAACATAGTCTATAGGGAAGAATACACACTTATGTTATGCATGTTCGTGTGTTCAGCCAAAAATTCAAGAAATAAAATAATATGTTGTTTGAATCACTGAATAAATCCTGCAGCAAAAATGATGAGAACAAATACATATCTAGTGTCTAATTTTCACTTTTTATAAGAAATATAAACCCGGTAGATATTTAAAGTCTATTTTTGAATTGGGCTTTAAATGTCAAGTAGCTGAGTTTGATGACTTCCTGCCCAGGCCATTTTTCAGCTTTCAGCACTGTCACACTTTGAATGACAATTGCGCGGTAGTGCTACACTGTAACCATGTGAAATTTTTATCATTTTATTCACACACAAAAAATAATAGACCAACAATTTTGAAAAAAAAAAAGTTTTCTCCTTCACTGATGGGCGCTGATAAGGCAGCACTGATGGGCACTGATGAGACGACACTTATGGGCACCGATTAGGTGGCACTGATGAGGAGGCACGAATATGCAGCACTTATGGGCCCTGATAGGTGGCACTGGGTGGAACAGATAGGCGGCACTGGTGGGCACGGATAGGCGGCACGGAGCACTGATGAGCACGCAGCACTGATGGGCATTGATGGGTGCCTGTCACGTACCTGGTGGTGCGAGCCCGAGATTGCAGGGAGAGGCCTCCCTTGCGTCTCCCACTCCTGGTTTCCTGGTGTGGGGACAGGAGAGCCAGGAGTGAGGAGGAGCACGGGTGCCTGGCAGGATCAACAGACCGGTAGAGGGGTCAAGTCAGCTGGCGGATACGGTGGAAGCCTGGATAGCAGGGGAGACTGGATACAGACTGATGAGCAGGAAACAGGTTAGCAGAGCTGGCAGGATCTTTGGCAAGCAGGCTCACAGGTAAACTGGATAGCAGAGCTGGCAGGATCTTTGGCAAGCAGGCTCACAGGTAAACTGGATAGCAGAGCTGGCAGGATCTTTGGCAAGCAGGCTCACAGGTAAACTGGATAGCAGAGCTGGCAGGGTCTTTAGCAAGCAGGCTCACAGGTAAACTGGATAGCAGAGCTGGCAGGGTCTTTAGCAAGCAGGCTCACAGGTAAACTGGATAGCAGAGCTGACAGGGTCTTTGGCAAGCAGGCTCACAGGTAAACTGGATAGCAGAGCTGACAGGATCTTTGGCAAGCAGGCTCACAGGTAAACTGGATAGCAGAGCTGGCAGGGTCTTTGGCAAGCAGGCTCACAGGTAAACTGGATAGCAGAGCTGGCAGGGTCTTTGGCAAGCAGGCTCCCAGGTAAACTGGATAGCAGAGCTGGCAGGGTCTTTGGCAAGCAGGCTCACAGGTAAAACTGGATAGCAGAGCTGGCAGGGTCTTTAGCAAGCAGGCTCACAGGTAAACTGGATAGCAGAGCTGGCAGGGTCTTTAGCAAGCAGGCTCACAGGTAAACTGGATAGCAGAGCTGACAGGGTCTTTGGCAAGCAGGCTCACAGGTAAACTGGATAGCAGAGCTGACAGGATCTTTGGCAAGCAGGCTCACAGGTAAACTGGATAGCAGAGCTGGCAGGGTCTTTGGCAAGCAGGTACACAGGTAAACTGGATAGCAGAGCTGACAGGAACCGGACAATGGCTTGGAAAGCAGGTACACAGGTAAACTGGGATAGCAGCGCTGACAGGAACTGGACAACGGCTTGGCAAGCAGGTTCACAGGTAAACTTGGATAGCAGCGCTGACAGGAACTGGAAGCAGGAAACAGAACCACTGAATGGGCTGGAGACAGACAGGTGGTCAGGTTCGTTACAGGAATCAGACTGCAGACTGGACAGAGACCTTGCAGGGAACCAGAGTTCATCAAGGAAGTCAGGTAATGGATCAGAACTGGAAGCAAGGTACAGAGGGTCAGGCAGGAGGATGGTCATAGGAAGCCGGGGTCGGGTACAGGCAGAAAGCTGGATGGTCTGTGGCAAGCCGGGTCAAAGGAACAGATATAACAGGATCAGATTTACAACACCACAACGCTGTAGAGCAGACAGCAAAGACCGTCTGCACAGGTCAGGCTTAAATAGGCCGGCTGGTGCTAACTAGAGCGCGCGCCCGTCTCCCTGTGCGCGGTTGTGCACGTGCCCGCGCCCGGGCGCGCATGCGCATGCGCAGTGGAATCTGAGGGCCGGGACGGCCCGGGTTTAAGTTTCTGGCAGGATCTTCATGACATTGCCCCCCTCCTAGGGGCAACCTCCGGGTGCCCCTCTGGGCAAATCTCTCAGGATGTGCTCTCTTAAAGGCTTGAACTAGACTCTTAGCGTGGATATTAAACTCGGGCTCCCAGGAATTCTCTTCAGGACCATATCCCTTCCATTTGATCAAGAACTGATTCTGATTTCTCCTTCTTCTAACATTTAGTATGGCCTCCACCTCATATTCTTCCTCGCCATCTATCAGGACTGGATCCGGGGGTACAGTCCTTCTGTTGGGAAAGGGGTTGGAAGTGGAGGGTTTCAGCAGGGAAACATGAAAGACCGGATGGACCTTGAGGGAGTCAGGGAGTTCCAACTCATAGGCCACTTCATTAATTTTTCGTTTGACTGGGAAGGGACCTAAAAACTTAGGGCCCAGTTTTTTCGAGGGACAAGCCAACCTCAGATTCAGGGTAGAGAGCCATACTGTGTCACCCGGTGCCAACACCAATTCTCCACGCCTCTTTCGGTCAAAGACCGTCTTGTTATGTTCCTGGGTCCGGGCCATGGTGTCCTGCAGAAGTCGGTTATTGGAAGCAAAGAAGTCAATCTTTTCTTGAACTGCGGGCACAGTACATTCAGGAAGAGAATTGGGCAGAAATGAAGGATGAAAGCCATAGTTGGCGAAGAAGGGCGTCTGTTGGGTGGCCGAGTGGATAGCATTGTTATATGCAAATTCGGCAACTGGTAACAGGGAGATCTAATCGTCCTGGGAGAAGGAAGAAAAGCACCGTAGATATTGTTCCAGGGTCTGATTGGTTCTTTCGGTTTGCCCATTGGTTTGAGGGTGATAAGCGGATGAGAACGATAGTTCAATGTTGAGGGCCTTGCAGAGCGATTTCCAGAACCGAGAGGTAAATTGTACCCCTCGGTCGGACACTATGTTGGCCGGTACCCCATGGAGTCTGATGACTTCTCGGATGAACACTTGTGCGGTTTCTGAGGCGGAAGGGGTGCCCTTCATAGGAACAAAGTGTGCCATTTTTGACAGACGATCAACTATCACGAAGATCGTAGTGTGGTCCTCTGCTGGGGGTAGTTCCACGATAAAGTCTATGGACAGCATCTTCCAAGGACGATCTGGGACTGGCAGTGGCTTGAGTAGGCCCCAGGCTTTGGTTCTGTAACTCTTGCTCCGTATACACACAGTGCATGTTTCCACAAATTTCCTGCAGTCTTCTCTTAGCTGAGGCCACCAGAAGGTACGTTGTACCAATTCAGTGGTTTTGGTGACACCGAAGTGTCCGGCAAGCCTATGATCATGGCACAATTCCAGGACGGTTACCCGCAGACCCTCGGGAATGAAAATCTTATCCCCATGCCACAATAGCCCATCCTTGGCCCGCAACCCAGGACCGGGAGTGGGTATGAGGCCACTGGAAGCCCGCCTGAGCCGGGACAGCAAGTCTTCCTGTAGCAGGAGAAAATTTCCAGGGGCAAGGATAGTGTCTGGAGGGGAACCATCCTGGGATTTGTGATACATACGAGACAGAGCGTCCGGCTTCGCGTTTTTGGAACCCGGACGATAGGTCACGTGAAAAGTAAAACGAGAGAAAAATAAGGCCCAACGGGCCTGTCTAGGTTTCAACCTCTTGGCAGTCTTCAAGTACTCTAGATTCTTGTGATCCGTGAAGATCAGGATTGGATGAGTAGCCCCCTCCAGCAGGTAGCGCCATTCCTCAAGGGCGGTCTTTATAGCCAGTAACTCCCGATCTCCCACATCGTAGTTCTTCTCGGCTGGGGACAGTTTCCGTGAGAAGAATGCCACGGGGTGTAGCAGGGCCTTGATGCCCTGTCTCTGGGACAGAATTGCCCCTACAGCTATCTCCGAGGCATCCACTTCTAAAACAAAGGGTAGAGAAGGATCTGGATGCTTCAGGATAGGAGCTGAGGTAAAGAGCCCTTTGAGGGCCTCGAAGGCCCCCTGGGCCTCAGGAGACCAATGAAAACGGGTACCTTGTTTGGTGAGTTGAGTAATGGGTGCCACTATGGCCGAGAATCCCTTGATGAATTTGCGATAAATCGCTGGATACCCTTTTTATCTGCGGGAACAGGCCAGTCCAGGATGGCTGAGATCTTCTGGGGGTCCATCCGGATGCCACTACTGGAAATGATCAAGCCCAGGAAGGGTATGCTTTCTACCTCAAAGAGGCATTTTTCGGCCTTGGCAGTGTTCTGGGCCGCCTCCGGCATTTAGAGGCCATGTTGCCGGAGGCGGCCCAGAACACTTTTGACATGTCCACGATGCGACTCTAGGGAGGAAGAGAAAATTAGTATGTCATCAAGATAAACAACAGCGAAAACATCAAGAAAGTCCCGAAGCACATCGTTAATGAAAGACTGGAAGGTTGCGGGGGCGTTACAGAGTCCGAACGGCATCACCAGGTACTCAAAGTGCCCAAATCGAGACCGAAATGCCGTCTTCCATTCATCCCCATCCTTTATACGAACTAAATTGTACGCCCCTCTGAGGTCCAATTTGGAAAAGATGGAGGCTGTGCCAAGCCTCTGAAACAGTTCAGGTACCAGGGGAAGCGGGTAGCGATTTTTGACAGTGACCTCGTTTAGGGCACGATAGTCCACGCAGGGTCTGAGAGAGTGGTCCTTCTTCTCTACAAAAAATATTCCTGCACCTGCAGGAGATGTAGATGGGCGGATAAAACCTTTTTTCAAGTTATCATCAATGTAGTCTTTCAATTTCCCCTGCTCCACCTCTGTTAGAGGGAACACCCTGCCGAAGGGAATCTTGGCCCCGGGAAGAAGTTCAATGGGACAGTCATAGGGCCTGTGGGGTGGCAGCACATCTGCCCTTTGTTTGCTGAACACATCCAGGTAGGCATGGTAGGCTTCGGGGATGGACTGGCGTAGGCCTGCCTCGGTTTCTAGGCAGAGCAGAGCGGAGGGTCCTGCGGGGACCATGGAGCCGCAGGACCTTTGGCAGTAGGGAGAGGAAAAGGCCACTTCTCCTGTGGAGCAATTGATGACCGGGTTGTGTGCTTGCAGCCAGGGAATCCCTAGAATGACTGGGAACAAGGGAGAAGAGATTATGTCCAGACGTAACAGTTCTTGATGTGACTCTGAGATCACTGTGTGCAAAGGGGCAGTCTCCTGAGTCACTGGGCCAGATTTGATGGTAGACCCATCCGCCAGATGGACAGACAGGCCCTGTTCCCTTGGACGGAGAGGAATCCGATGCCGGGCAGCAAAAACAGAGTCCATGAAGCAACTACAGGCCCCAGAGTCAATGATAGCGGTGGTCCGCAGGGTCCTTCCTGGGAGCTGGAAGGAAACAGAAAGGGCAAGATGAGCCGAAACCCCGGTCACGGGATCCACATAACTGGAGAGAATAGTGGGGAACTTACGGAGTTTAGCTGGGCAATTCCGGACGTAGTGACCAGGCTCTCCGCAATACAGGCACAGATTGCTGCTACGGCGTCTCTGGCGTTCTGCTGGAGTGAGAGAGGGCCACAGGAGTCCTAGTTGCATGGGTTCTGATGCCGAGGAAGCATGAACAGGTTTGACAGAGGGAGCAGTACGGAAATGGCTTGGGGCTCTGGGAACCATCCAGGTAGGTCTTGGGGACCCCAGGTAAACTGGATAGCAGAGCTGACAGGAACCGGACAACGGCTTGGCAAGCAGGTACACAGGTAAACTTGGATAGCAGCGCTGACAGGAACTGGAAGCAGGAAACAGAACCACTGAATGGGCTGGAGACAGACAGGTGGTCAGGTTCGTTACAGGAATCAGACTGCAGACTGGACAGAGACCTTGCAGGGAACCAGAGTTCATCAAGGAAGTCAGGTAATGGATCAGAACTGGAAGCAAGGTACAGTGGGTCAGGCAGGAGGATGGTCATAGGAAGCCGGGGTCGGGTACAGGAAGAAAGCTGGATGGTCTGTGGCAAGCCGGGTCAAAGGAACAGATATAACAGGATCAGATTTACAACACCACAACGCTGTAGAGCAGACAGCAAAGACCGTCTGCACAGGTCAGGCTTAAATAGGCCGGCTGGTGCTAACTAGAGCGCGCGCCCGTCTCCCTGTGCGCGGTTGTGCACCTGCCCGCGCCCGGGTGCGCATGCGCATGCGCATGCGCAGTGGAATCTGAGGGCCGGGACGGCCCGGGTTTAAGTTTCTGGCAGGATCTTCATGACAGTGCCATTGATGAGCAGCAGTGATGAGCAGTGATGGGCATTGATGGGCAGCACCGATAGCCAGCACTGACTGGCATCACTAATGGCCACTGATTGCTGGCACTTGTGGGCACTGCTGGCACTTGTGGGCACAGATTGGTGGCAATTGTGGGCACTGGTTGGCACTGATTGCTGGGAGGGGTGGGCACACAGTTCTGGCACTGGTGGGCACTTAATTGTAATCAGGGCACTGATAATCAGTGCCCTGATTACATCCCTAGCTGTCCCCTGTGAGGAGATGCCTCTGATCGGCTCTCCTCTCCTCACACTCTCAGTGTGAGGCAAGGAGCACCGATTACCAGAATCTCCGTGTTTACATGTGACTGGCTGTGATTGGACACAGCCGATCACATGGTTAAAGAGCCGAGGCTCTTTACACAGATCGTGGTTGCGCTATGTCCTAGCATCACAGGGCGGCCACGATCACCGCGCTGCGTGCCACCAGGGGTGCGTGAGAGCGGTCTTTCTAGGAGACCGTCATATGACGTCCACCCAGAACAAGAGCCGCACCGTCCAGCCTTCATTTGATGGCCGTCGGGAGGGAAGTGGTTAAAGCCCAATTCCACCTACTGCTATCTTCTAAATGGCCCCCTAAAATAGCACGTAAATTATTTCTCTTTACATATTTATGAATGAATATTAACTTTTGCTCTGGAGTTCCCCTTACATTTCATCAAAGTGCTCAGCTTGGGAATGGAATGCAGCAAAATAAATGAGATATTGATGGACTCAGCAGTAGCAGTCACTTAAATATTAATCAGCTTGGGCTAAACTTGGCATACCAACTGGTAGCGCAAATCCCAAAATACCATAATTGTAGATTTTGACAACTGGTAGAGCAGTTAATATTGTATAAAATATCGTATGGTAAGTGTTGGGGTCTACAGCACCATGGGCTTTTAACATTTCAGGGTTTAGTATCAATTTGAGTGGTCCAATGGTACCATTTTACTTTTGGTTCTTCCTCAGGTTCTAGCCTCCAGACATGATCCATTCTTGAAGCTGTAAAAAAAGCCCAGAGCTGCTCCGTTATGGTGAGGTTCCAGAACACAGTCAGCTGGCTGATGTTTGGACTGTGTGGACATGTGATGTGACCTGCAGAAATGTCCTTTCATCTGAAGGCTGGTATACATAGGCTGAATATTGCAGCAAACTCTCCATCAGAAGCCTGCCTAGCGTCTGGCTTCTGTTGAACTGGCATGCTGGAAAAACAGCAGCTGATCGGCATCTGATCAGTGATGGCAGCCAATGGCTGTGAGCACTGACTGGTGTGTTCTGGCGGGGGGAGTGGTCCCCCAATAGCTCAGTGGGGAGATTGCTGTACTAACATTGCATAGTTAATGCAGCAAACTCCTCGCAAGCTCCTCAGTTGTTTTTCGTTCATTACGCTGGGTTTGACCAAAAAATTTAAAACTGCCTATGTGTACCAGGCATGAGTTTTAAAAGGATGTCTGTAATTAGAAACTGATATCTGGCAAATTCTGGTCTAATTCTGATCTAATAAAGAACTGAGATATTCATGCTCATAAAGTACCTTAAAGTGACACTAAAGTTAATTTTTATTTTTTTTTAAATAACAAACATGTCATAGTTACCTCCACTGTGCAGCTCGTTTTGCACAGATGGCCCGATGCTCCTCTTCTGGGGCCCCTCCGCGGCTCTCTCAGCTCCTCCCAGCATTAGATAACCCCCCGGGAGAGCGCTTCTTTACATTGCGGGCACGCTCCCGAGTCCATAGACACCGAAAGCAGGACTCGGCCCCACCCCCCAGCGGCCACATCATTGGATTTGATTGACAGCAGTGGGAGCCAATGGCTGTACTGCTATCAATCTATCCAATCAACAGCCGAGAACCCCCTAGCTGACAGACGGCGCGTCCCCGTGGGACAAGTTTGAGGGTTCAGGTAAGTAAAATGAGGGGGTGGGGGGGTGGTGGGGCCCAGTCATTGCCAGGTGTTTTTTCACCTTAATGCATAGGATGCATTAAGGTGAAAAAACACTTACCTTTACAACCCCTATAACAATGATCCTAGCCAATGATCACTGTCAGTAGACATCTTGAAACTGTGTAACTCTTGGCTTAGCCCTGTTATGAAAAAAAATATTTTATTAACCGCTTCCCGACCGCCTCATGTACATATACGTGAGCAGAATGGCACGGGCAGGCAAAATCCCGTATCTGTACGGGATTTTTAAAATGCCTGCCCGTGGGTCGTGTGCGCGCCGCCAGCGGCGCGCTCGCGACCCGGTCGGGAGCTCCGTGACCCCGGCCGCGGGACCAGCGGACCCGATCGCCGCTGGTGTCCCGCGATCGGGTCACGGAGCTGAAGAACGGGGAGAGGTCTGTGTAAACAAACCTCTCCCCGCGCTTCCTACTTTGCCTGTCATTGATTGGCTGTTCCCGGTCATCGGGAAAGCCGATCAATGACGTCAGACGTCAGCCCCTCCCCCTAATGTAAAAAAAAACACACACACGTCACAGCCCATAACCCCTCCCCTCCCCCTAGTGGTTAACCCCTTCACTACAACTGTCATTTATACAGGAATCAATGCATTTAAATAGCATTGATTGCTGTATAAATGACAATGGTCCCAAAAATGTGTCAAAAATGTCCGATGTGTCCGCCATAATGTCGCAGTCACAATAAAAATCGCTCATCGCCGCCATTACGAGTAAAAAAAAAATATTAATAAAAATGCTATAAAACTATCCCCTATTTTGTAAACGCTATAACTTTTGCGCAAACCAATTAATAATCGCTAATTGCGATTTTTTTTACCAAAAATATGTAGAAGAATACGTATCGGCCGAAACTGAGGAAAAAATATGTTTTTTTATATATTTTTTGGGGATATTTATTATAGCAAAAAGCAAAAAATATTGAATTTTTTTCAAAATTGTCGCTCTATTTTTGTTTATAGCACAAAAAATAAAAACCGCAGGGACGATCAAATACCACCAAAAGAAAGCTCTATTTGTGCGAAAAAAAGGACGCCAATTTTGTTTTGGAGCCACGTCGCACGACCGCGCAATTGTCAGTTAAAGCGACACAGTGCGGAATCTCAAAAAGGGGCCTGGTCCTTTGGCTGCCAATTGGTCCGGGGCTGAAGTGGTTAAATTCTACCCTTTTATATTATTTGTGACCAAGCAGGAGATCAGCAGATTAAAACTGATCATGCTGAGATGGCCTAGATACTTTGGTAAACATGGGGTTACATTAATGTATACCATGCACAGATCACTACATACCATACACAGTGAGATTGTAGGTCTTCTGATCTTTACTTTTGTCAGTAAAAGTTATAGTTCCAGCATACAGTCCACTGTCCTCCAGTCTCAGCTCTGCAATCCTCAGTGATCTTCCACTATCCAAGATCTCCAGCCTTCCTTCAAATTTATCCTCAATTACAGTAAGCTGATTATTTATATAAGTTGCCATTATGTAGGTTTGGAAGTTCCAGTAGACATGTTGTACAGAATGGGATGAATCCACAGATGGTGACAGGAGGATGGACTGGTTTATAAGGCCATTCACTCTGATAGGGACAACTTCTCCTGTAAAGACAAAAAGGTTTGAGGTTTAAAGGTGAGCATTTTATCCTTGACCTTAGGTGGCAAATACTACCCTACTACTAATAATAACTGGAAATGTTAAACCATAATCCAACCATAACTCATACATGTAAGAACCTTTATAAGGTTCATATTGCTGCCTGTGACCCTTTTTGGGATTTCCCTTTACTTCCTGTTCTTGAAACAAAACAGTAAGTAAGAAGCCTGACTCCTCCTACAAATACAGGCTGACCTTCGGTCAGCCTTACACAAGTAAGAAGAAATCTTCTCAATGTGCGAGTAAATTCCAAGTGTCCCCATTGGTAGATTCCCTCAGCTTTTTCCGTGACAACTGTAAAATATTGTATTTACCATTACTTTCTATTCTGGTGACCACTAATAATGGAAGTGAGGAGATATCTGGCTGACATTCCACAGGAAGTGGCAGGAGAACGGAATAGTTTATTAGGCCACACAGAGGGACACTTTCTCCACCTGTACACAAGTTGGTAATAAAAATGTCAGTTTTGTAAACTACGGAGGGGGTGGAGGAGGGAAGCTGTCTGTTTTGCCATAGCAGAGATTTCTCTTCTCTTCCTATTCCATCTGACACGTGTCCATGCCAGGAAATAAGGGAAATTGCACTCACAGGGACAGCAATCAAATCCTGACAGAAGTTCTAATAATTGCTCACCCTGTGAGGATATGCAATTTAATTTGGTGCCCACGTTCTCGTATTTCCTGTCTTTTTCTGTTTTGTCTGTCACTCCTCAAATACAAAGGAGTTTGTATTTCCTCCTAGAGAGAAAAAGGTATTCAAGGAAGGAAATACCAGACAAAAAGCCTTGTATGCCCCTAACCACTTGCCGACCAGCCGAAATCATTATACTGCGGCAGGTCGGCACAATACAGCTAACCGCCATAGCTGTACGTCGGTCCCTTTAAGCGGAATAGCAGGCACACGCCCGCTGCACATCGGGGGGTGCCGATGCTCTTGACCGACGGCCACGAGCATTCGCGGGCACGAGAGGCAGAACAGGGACGTGTATGTGTAAACACACACATCCCAGTTCTGTGAGGAGAGAGAGATTGTGAGTTCCTACGAGTTGGGAACCGCGTTCTCTCATCTCCTATAGACAGTGCCATCCCCCCTACAGTTAGAACACACACCTAGGGAACATATTTAACCCCTTGATCGCCCCATAGTGTTAACCCCTTCCCTGCCAGTAACATTTATACAGTAATCAATGCATTTTTATAGCACTGATCGCTGTATAATTGGGAATCGACCCAAAAACGTGTCAACAGTGTTCCAATGTGTCCGCCATAATGTCGCAGTCTTGATAAAAATCGCAGATCGCCGCCATTACAAGTAAAAAAAATTATAATAATAAGAATGCCATAAAGCTATAACTTTTGTGCAAACCAATCAATATAGGCTTTTTGCGATTTTTATTACCAAAAATATGTAGAAGAATACATATCGGCCTAAACTGAGGAAAAAATTTGCTTTAAAAAAAAAAAAAAAAAAATTGGGGCTATTTATTATAGCAAAAAGTACAAAATATTGTGTTTTTTCAAAATTGTCGTTCTTTTTTTGTTTATAGCGCAAAAAATAAAAACCGCAGAGATGATCAAATACCACCAAAAGAAAGCTCTATTTGTGTGAAAAAAAGGACGTAATTTTTTTTTGGGCACAGTGTTGCACGACCGCGCAATTGTCAGTTAAAGCGGCGCAGTGCCGAATCACAAAAAATGGCCTGGTCATTAAGCAGCCAATTCTTCCGAGGCTGAAGTGGTTAAAAAATTATAAAAATGATTTAGTCTAGGTTCACACATATAGGGATCTTGTAACAGGGGTAAATCCTGTACCTGCAGACACTCACTGCCAAAATGCACTGCTCTTAACAGATGTGCCAGGGTGCCATTCATTCTTAACGGAACCCCCATGCATCCCTATGCATCTGAAAAAAAAATTCAGGTACTTGAAACCATGTAGTTCTGTGAAGATGCCCTGCGGGTGCATTCTGGAAAAAGGGTTGGGGAAATTTTTCCTGTTTCCCGCAGGTACAGTAACCCACTCAAATGAATGGGCTGCTGTTTCTGCGCAAACGCACCCGCACAGAAATGCAAATACTGTATGTGAATCTAGTTTTAGGTAGCTAAATTAGTTGCGGGATTGTCAAAGTAATGCATACTGACACCACTGAATTCGGCCTGGGCATCAAGGCTTCTGGGCATGTAAGTGTACGTAGTCATTGGAATGGGAGTAAACTCCCTTGGTTGATTTTTACCTATAGGTAAGCCTATAAAAATCCTTACCTATACAGTAAATATCTCCTAAACGTGCTCCATTTGGGACATATTCACTTTTGAAGCCGCTGGTGATGTCACCGACGTATGCGCTTTGAAGGAATGGCATACCAGTACCTTTTCTTCAGAGCCCCGTGCTGTGAACAGTGACTCCTGCATGCATGCCCGGGAGTGACATCATTGCGGCTCGTCTATTCAGAGGACCGGAGCCTGCAAACCCAGAACGAAGAGCGGGTGAAGATGGAAACCTTGTCAGCACTGACATCTGGAGGGCTTCGTTTTAAAAGAGAAGTATGTTTTTTTTGTAGATTTATACTTACCTAGGTGGATGCAGCATCCATCCAATGCTGCATCTGTCCCCCACCGGCTCTAACACTGAGAACCGAGCGATCTAACACCGCTGATTGCTCAGTTCTCACAGCTTCCCGAGCAGAGAGCTGGTGATTGTTAGTCACCGCTCTTTGCTCTGCCCCCTCCTGGCTCACTGGAGCGCTGCGCTGTGGAGGAGGCAGGAGCAGTCGGCTCAGGCTCTCAGGAGCTCGCTGAGAGGATGAGCCAGGTGCCAGTCCAGGCATGTGGGCAGATACCGAGCCCAGTGTTGTGATCTTGCCCCAGCCTGGACCAGCTCTGTAACGTCAGCTGACATCGGACTTCAGCCCGCTGTCTGCTGAAAACGGGTCACAGGAGTGCAAACCAAACAAGCTTTGGCTGTACTTCTCCTTTAAGGTAAGTGTCACATAATGTGCCAGTATGCAATGCATTTTTGTATGAGTTTGTCCCCAAAACACATGTCCCCAAAACACATGTCCCCCACATACGTTCCACTAAAATCACATGTCCCAATGATTATCTGCACACATATGTCCGTGATCACCTGCACACATCTGTACATGATCATTTGCGTACATATGTCCGTGATGACACAAACCAATTATTATACACTTTTTTTACCAAAAACATGTAGCAGAATAAATTTTGGCTTAAATTTATGACAAAATTAGATTTTATTGGATTTCTTTTAAAATAGAAAGAAGAAAATATAGTTTGTTTTCCAAATTTTTGCTCTTTTTTCGCTTATATATCGCAAAAAAATTAAAACAGAGTTGTGAATAAAGCTCTATTTGTGCGAACAAAATCATAAAAATTTCATTTGGGTACAGTGTAGCATGACCGCGCAATTGTCATTGAAATTGCGAGAGCGCTGAAAGCTAAAAAGTGCCCAGTATTGTACTGGTTAAACCAGCCGGATGAGTTGAATGCCTGCAGCGACCGGGGTGCATTGAAAAAGAGGTACTTGTTGATACGAGCCGCTGGAATGATAATTATGGATGGCCTTCTTTTGCAGGCCTGGCTCCTTCTATATAGTTACATAGTAAGTGAGGTTGAAAAAAGACCATCAAGTCCAACCTATGTGTGTGATTATATGTCAGTATTACATTGTATATCCCTGTATGTTGTGGTACCCTGTTTCCCCGAAAATAAGACATCCCCCGAAAATAAGACCTACTTACAGTTTTGCCTCTCGTTGTAATATAAGGCATCCCCCGATAATAAGACCTCCCCGATAATAAGGCATCCACTGATAATAAGGCATCCACCGAACATACCGTAAGGTACCCCCCGAACATAAGGCATCTGACTCTAGACTCTCGTACGGTAGCGGCAGGTACCGCCGCACAGCTCACTGATTGGCCGCAGCTGTTCAGGCAGTGCGAGGTCTCTTCAAATCAGTGAGCTGCGGCGGGCTCTCTGGATGACGAGCGAAGTCCCTGATGTTGCGCAGAGGAACGTCGCACGTCAGAGAGCCCGTGCCGCCGCTGCCAGACACAGGAGTCGGGAGTCGGGCACATTGGAGACACAGGAGTCGGGCACATTGTGTGTTATCTCGCCGCCACAGGGGTGACTTACGTGTGGGGGGGGGGGATGTCTGGTGAAGGTGGGAGGGGGGAGAGACTAAACTGTCCACTGGCACAGGGGTGGGGGGAGGGGGGCTTAAAATGACTTAAAATGACACATGGTGGATTTGAGGGGGGGAATCAAATCGGCACAGGAGGATCAGAAAGGGGGAATCAAAATGGCACAGGAGGTTCTAAAATGGTAATCCCCCCTCTGATCCAAATAAGACATCCCCTGAAAATAAGACCTAGCGCATCTTTGGGAGCAAAAATTAATATAAGACACTGTCTTATTTTCGGGGAAACAGGGTAGTTCAGGTGCTTATCTATTAGTTTTTTGAAACTATCGATGCCCCCTGCCCCCCCCCCCGCTGCTGAGACCACCTCCTGTGGAAGGAAGTTCCACATCCTTGCCGCTCTTACAGTAAAGAACCCTCTACGTAGTTTAAGGTAAAGCTCTTTTCTTCTAATTTTAATGAGTGGCCACGTGTCTTGTTAAACTCCCTTCCGCAAAAAAAAGTTTTATCCCTATTGTGGGGTCACCAGTATGGTATATGTGAGTCAGTGTTTACAGGGTACATTTAGATCCCTAAACAAAGGTCAGCTCCCCACCTGTTATGCCTCCAGCAGGATATTCCTTGAGTTGTTTTGCCTGCAATATCAGATTTGACCACAAGATGGAGGAGGTGGCGAATTTGCTGTTTTGCAGAAACTAGAAACTGTTCAGCTTTAACAAAAGTTCCCTTTATCCTTCAGTCCAAGAAAAGGAAACAGGTGCATTCTGGGACTTAGAGATCTTAGAGACTGAAAGAAGGAACCAGCTATCAGAGCATAGGTTGGACTAAAACTTGCCGTTTGAATCCCCTAAAGCAGCATGTTGAGAATTACTTAGCGCCATCTACAGCCTAGCTTATTAATTGTATTATTTTCTGCATATTTCATATACTGAGTACATGTATATTTATTAGTTTTTTTAATAGTTTCATCCTGTTCTTTAAAATTACATCCAGTCTGTCTTATTGTAGAATAGGAGGGTTTAGTTCCATGTCCAGTTACACACAGGGAAACGTGTAGCGAGCAACACCACCGACAGCCTGGTCATTGGACAAAAAGAAGCAACACACCAATAAGTGATCAGTTTGGATTTCCCCTCCTGTCTGCCTGCTCCATGTAATCACATGTGCATGCACCATATCCTGATTGGCAGATAGTGTAGCCACTCTATGTCCCAGTTTGAGTGCTGCTGTGCGCAGGATGATGGGACATTGATATCAAGACAGATTCAGGTATTTACAATACAATTAAAGTATATCTATAGTAGAACCAACATGTAACATGTTTGTAGAATTCACCTCCGTAACATCTCTAAAATTCGCCTCTTTTTAACAAAAGAAACCACCAAGCTCCTCATTCACTCCCTTGTTATCTCTTGCCTTGACTATTGCAACTCCCTTCTCATTGGCCTGCCTCTCCATAGGCTATCCCCTCTTCAGTCTATAAGAAATGCTGCTGCCAGACTTATCCACCTTACCAACCGCTCAGTGTCTGCCAACCCTCTCCTCCAATCCCTACACTGGCTCCCAACCACCCAGCGAATTAAATTCAAAATACTAACCATAACATACAAAGCCATTCACAACTCTGCCCCGAGCTACATCACCAATCTTGTCTCCAATTAACACCCAAGTCGTCCTCTCCGCTCTTCTCAAGACCTCCTGCTCTCAAGCTCTCTTGTATCCTCCTCCCATGCTTGTCTCCAGGATTTCTCCAGAGCCTCTGCCATCCTTTGGAACTCGCTACCTCAACCAGTCCCGCTATCTCCTACTCTTGCTACCTTCAGGTGATCCCTGAAAACTCATCTCTTCAGGGAAGCCTTTCATGTCTCCAACTAATCTTTTACCACTTCCATCAGCTCATTCCCCACAGTTACAACCTTTTTTACCACACCCTATTAGATTGTAAGCTCTTCTGAGCAGGGCCCTCTTAATTCTTTTGTATTTTATTGTATTATAACTTTATTGTCTCCCTTTTATATTGTAAAGCGCTGTGTACACTGTTGGCGCTTTATAAATCCTGTATTATAATAATAATGTAATATATTGCAGCTTAGTAGTTCTTCACCTGAAAAAGAAAACGAATACAGCCACCACATCCAAGTACATCTTCAGGAAGTACAAAATAACACTTGTTGATTCTGCAAGAAATCTCGTGTCCTTATAACTCTTATGCCACGTACACACAATCGGAGTTCTCTTCGGAAAAAGCTCTGATGGTTTTCCCGACGGAATTCCGCTCAAACTGTCTTGCCTACACACGGTCACACCAAATTACAACTGTCAAGAACACGGTGACGTACAACACTACGACGAGCCGAGAAAAAATGAAGTTCAATGCTTCTGAGCATGCTTTGAATTGTTTCCGAGCATGCGTAGGAATTTTGAGCGTCGGAATTACTACAGGCGATCGGAATTTCCGATAGAAACCTTTTCCGTTGGAAAAATTGAGAACATGCTGTCAAATTTTTGCTGGCTCGAATACGGCCAGCAAAATTCCGATCGAGCCTACACACGGTCGCATTTTCCGATGAAAAGCTCTCATCGGTCTTTTGCTGGCCGAAATTCCGATCGTGTGTCCGTGGCATTGGTGCACTGATCTGATATATCAAACAACATTATTAGCTTTCCCGGCTACCTCCTGTGAACTACAAAGCAGGGGAGATGTTTGTAGCCGAAATCAGAAAAACAGCCTACGGTGACAACACAGCTGCTCCACAGAAACAGTATAGTGAGTGTTGTCACCCTAGGCTAGAAAGTGTGTAACTGGTGGGATCATGGGAATAAATGCATGAAAAAGTTAGACGAATTGGCGAGTTGAAATACATTTTTTTAACTTTTGGCTTTAGATACACTTTAACTTGAAAAACTCTAAATGTATTTTAATTGCTGCAGAAAGTTTGGTTTCGACCCTATTCTATAATCATGTTATTTTCAATTTATGAAATAATACAGAGCGCTCTACACAGTGTACTGACCTGTAACAAATAGAGAAGGAAATATTGAAAGGACCAAGAAGCATTCAGGTAGATGTTTCATCATTGTCTGTAGAATGGAGTGTGATACTGAAGGGCAGAAAGCAAGAGAAGTAAAATCAATGACTGCTAAATTTACAGTTGTGTTTGTAAACCACAATCTCTTTCACAGATGTAAATTATCTTAAAAGACGTGTGAAAGCACAACTACTGATATCCTAGGAGGAGAGGACTGTACACATCTCAGACAGATCTGTTAATCAGTAATCAACAAAATTAGGTCTTTAATTCTTCAGATTTCAACTATTTTTATATGTTCTGAAGATGTCAGCTGTACTAAAAGTTTGGCTGGTGATGAGCTTATAAAGCAAAAGTGTAGTAAGAAACATAAACTGTACACGTATTTAACACCAATTATGTACTCATTAAAAATAATCTTAAATACATTTTTAAAAATGATTTTACAGCTGAAAGCCAGCCAGGATTTTGTTACATTACACAGAGAGTGATAAATAATGTAGCACTAAAGAATAAACACATTTGTCTATATGCAGATAAATGATACGTAAATCAATCATACATAAAATAAAACGCAAAATGGAAATGTGAAAAAGTCCAATGGGTGTTAAGGTTCTAAAAAGGACACGTGTAAGTCCACCACCAAATAGTGGCTAATCAGGGATGGAGTACACTGGCACAGTCCGGCATAGAGAACATCAGAGATGGTACATCTTCAACCGAAAAAGAGAGGTATATCTACTCTTACCGGAACAGGTGGACTCGAATGTCAGCGACAATGAGTCATTAAGGCAAGGGTGCCGGGATTGGCAAGTCGACAGAACTCCAAGGGACCCAGGACCCCTCGACTCCAAGGGGCGTGCAGGTAAATGCAAAACTGGACCTTGAATGTGAGAAACACTAGGGCTATGATTCAAGCATGGAAGGCCAGACTGGACCGCAAAGGAACTCATGCCCAAAGGTTATGAAAATAAAAAATGCCTCCATATGGTGTAAGTCAAAAAGGTAGGCTTTTTATGTCTAAAAACCAGCAGACCTGCACTCCCCTTGAAGTCATGTCTGGAGGTCCTGGGTCCCTTGGAGTTCTGTCGACTTGCTGATCCCGGCACCCTTGCCTTAATGACTCGTTGTCGCTGACATTCGAGTCCAAAAATAACGAATGTAGGCGCAAAATTCCAGAATTATCAATAGGTATCTCCCAGTATCACAAAAAAGCACATGTAAATAAATGAAAAAAATAAAAAATATATAAAAAAAAAAAATAATAAAAACAATGATTAAATCAATATTCACAAATGATGATAAAGTCCATAAGCAACCAATATAGATTAAATTATAGTCTATATAAAGGAGTCAGTCCAGGGATATGTGAAAGGCTTTATCCATTCTACAACACAGGGCAGCCATCAGGGTAGAACAGAAACCATATTCAGGAACTGTAGAGCAAAAACAAGTGGAGAAAAGCGCCTCTGGGTGTAGTAGTTTAGTACAAGGAATTGTATTATTACAGCGATAAAGATGCACTCACATTTGTGAAGAAATCAAAAGGCATGGTAATATCGGTGTGGCGAATCCCCAGCGTTGTATGAATGTCGGCTTAGTCCAGGCAAATCCATAGAAACACTTCCTGTGGATGGTGAGGGCCGGCTCCCGGAAGGCGGCCTCGAGAACGAGGCTTGGAAAGCAGGACGCGACAGGCTCAGGGGGATGTCGTCATCAAGGATGTACATTCGAGTCCACCTGTACTGGTAAGTGTAGATGTACCTTGCTTTTTCGGTTGAAGATCTACCATCTCTGATGTTCTCTATGCCGGACTGTGCCAGTGTACTCCATCCCTGATTATCCACTATTTGGTGGTGGACTTACACGGGTCCTTTTTAGGACCTTCACACCCATTGGACTTTTTCACATTTCCATTTTGCTTTTTATTTTTGTATGATTGATTTACGTATCATTTATGTGCATATAGACATATGTGTTTATTCTTTAGCGCTACATTATTTTTCACTCACTGTTCATTATCTTTGTCACATTGTTTATGTAGCAGCTTTTCACTTTTCTTTCATTTGAGTTAGCGTAGTACTATTCCCCATTTACACATTACACAGAGAGCTGGTCAATAAGAGGGGAACTTGTTACTGCATTTTCACTATTAAAATTAGAGACTGGAGCAGTCCTTGACTACGATGTAGTGATTTACCTTTAGTAGAAAAAAGAGGTCAGAACCTGGATATATTATGAAGTTATGAAGAAATCAATTTTTTTTATATGTTTTATAGCAGAAAGTATAATTTTTTTTTAATTCTCTGCCTTTTTTCATATATATTGAAAAAAAAAAACACAGTGGTGATCACATACCACCAAAAAAGCTCTATTTGTGTGTATAAAAATATATGAATTTCATTAGGGTGCCCGTTCAATTGTTGCAATTATCAGTTAAAATAGCACAGTGCTAAGTAGCAAAAAATGGCCTTGTCATGAAGGGGGTAAAACTTCAAAAAGGTGGTTAAAAAACATGTCTGGGGGTCAGTGGCAGCTGGTGATAAACTTTTTTGGGGGGGTGGCAAACAAACACCTCAAGGTCTGCAATCACCCCACCAGGGTCACAGTGCCGGCTTCCTCTCCTGGGCCAACCCGATCTTTGTTAGATCTGCCTCCTGTCCTGATAGCCCAGGAGGAGAAGCTGGAAACTAATAGCGAATATTGATTCGCTAGTGTCACAAGTGGGTGGCTTCATGGCGCAGTGCTCTGTGCGCTGAGCCCAACCTTTTTCAATTAACCACTTGACATCCGGCCATAGCCAATGTCAATTCCCTTTCCTCGCTCCCTGTGCGCGCTCACAATTGTCCCTTGGACACAGCCAATCACAGATCGCTGTAAACGGACAATCACAGCGTGTCCAATGGAAGATGATCTCACATCTTCTCAGCGCTGCTCTCCCTCTTCACACAGAGACAGTGTGTGAGGAGGGAGAGATGAACGGCTGCAGCAGCCGTAAGTGCAAAAAAACAAAACAAAATGAATGTCCCATCTGTCCCCACTGCCACCACTGCCATCTGTCACCACTGCCATCTCACCACTGCCATCTGTCCCCACTGCCACCACTGCCATCTGTCCCCAGTGCCATCTACCAGTGCCATCTGCCAGTGCCATCTGCCAGTGCCATCTGTCCCCAGTGCCATCTGCCAGTGCCATCTGTCCCCAGTGCCATCTGTCCCCAGTGCCATCTGTCAGTGCCACCTGTCCCCAGTGCCATCTGTCAGTGCCACCTGTCCCCAGTGCCACCTGTCCCCAGTGCCATGTATAAGTGCCATCTGTCATCAGTGCCACATCAGTGCCACATGTCATCAGTGCCACATAGTGCCATCTGTCATCAGTGCCATATAAGTGTCACGTGTCATCATTGCCACATATTAGTGCCATCTGTCATCAGTGTCACGTATTAGTGTCATCTATCATCAGTGCCACCTGTCAGTGTCATGTGCCATCTGTTATCAGTGTCACCTGTCATCAATGCCACGTATCAGTGCCATCTGTCATCAGTGTCACGTGTCATCAGTGCCATGTATTAGTGCCGTCTGTCATCAGTGCCACATATTAGTGCCATCTGTCATCAGTGTCACGTGTCATCAGTGTCGTATTAGTTCCATCTGTCATCAGTGCCACATCAGTGTCACGTGTCATCAGTGCCACGTATCAGTGCCATCTGTCATCAGTGCCACGTCAGTGTCACGTGTCATTGTCCTGGTGCTCCAGGGCCTTCAAAAGTGTAATAGGTAGTCAACAAGTTAGATGTGTAATTTATGCTCCTAGAACACGTGAAGGTGCTCTCTGCATGTTGGGCCTCTCTATGTGGTCAGGCTGTGAAAAAGTCCCACACATGTGGTATTGTAATACTCAGGAGGAGTAGCAGAATTTATTTTGGGGTGTCATTTGTGGTATACACATGCCATGTGAGAGAAATAACCTATTACAATGACAATTTTGTGGGGGGGGGGGGGGGATTCATTTTGCAAAGAATTGTGGGAAAAAATGACAACATCAAAAAGCTCACCATGCCTCTTACTAAATACAGTTTGTAGACTCTCTAACTTTCACAAAGACCAAATAATATCCACTGATTTGGGTTATTTTTTTACCAAAGATATGTGGCAGTATAAATTGTGGCCAAAATTTATGAAGAAAAATTGATAATTTCCTACATTTTATCACAGAAACAAAGAAAAATGCGTTTTCTTTCAAAATTTTCTGTATTTTTTCATTTATAACGCAAAAAATAAAAAACCCAGAGGTGATCAAATACCACCAAAAGAAAGCTCTATTTGTGGGAAAAAAAGGACAAAAAATTAATTGGGCTACAGTGTTGCATGACTGAGTAATTGTCATTCAAAGTGTGAGAGCACCGAAAGCTGAAAATTGGTCTGGATAGGAGGGGGGTTTAAGTGCTCGGTAAGCAAGTGGTTAAAGATTAGAGATTAATCATGTGCTTTAAAAAAAAAACCTCATCGAAAAAATGTCCGGCGCCCGCATACAACCCTGCATGCAAAATAGGGGGGCGGCGCCCCTTATGGACAAGCCGCTCTTGCTGGGGGTGCCTTAATGCTACCTGTGAAGGGGTGCATCTCTGTTACGTACAGAACGTGCTGCAGCATCACCATTGACATTTACAAAGGAAAACTATTTTATTAGTCTTGGCAAATGTCAATTTTTTAAAGGTCCATGTATTTTGGGGGCCTTTAGAGGAGGAAGTGCTGTTTTTTTCATTTGCAGACAATTGAAACTATTATTTTATTTCTTTGTAAATATCTCCTTTGCTGTAGCACATCCTACAGCATGAATGGAAAAACAAATTGCATTCAGTGTTCCCTCCCCCCTTAAAATGCATACCAGATCTTTTTAGTCTGTTATAGATTTTAAGAGGTACCTCATGCAATAAAACATTTTTTAAATGCATTAATGCAAGCATGTAGCCTGGCTGTCCAGGAAGGGGGAGAAGGGTGAGTGTGTACCTCCTCCCCTCTTGAACCATACCAGGCCACATGTCCTCAACATGGGGGGTGGCTTGCCAGGGGGACTCACCTGGCAAAGCACCTTATCCCTATGTTGAGGAGGACAAGGGCCTTTTCCCCACAACCCTGGTCCAGTGGTTGTGGGAGCCTATTGGAATCTGAAAGCCCCCCTTTAATAAGGGCACCCCAGATAACAACCCCCCCCCCCCCCCCCCCCGTGAAAGAGTGTACCTAGTACCCCTATTTATTCATAGAAAATAAAAATCTCCAAAAAGGCCCTCATTGTAAATCCATGATCAATCATGATGCCTACCGCCCGTCAAATTGCCAAAAAACAAACAAACAAACAAAAAAAACCTAGTGAACCTAGTGCATAAAACTGATTCTGACAGTACCACTAGCCAAATGATAGCTCTCCGGAAGGGGAAGGGATGGTAATGACATCACAGAACCAAATATGGCAGTGATTCTTAGTGATGTCAGTCGTTTATAGGGATGCAGCGGGTGGAAGCACCTACAGCTTCCTAAGAAACAAGTCACAGTGGGAAGCTATCTAGAACACATGGAAAGGAGATTGACTCCTGTAAAAAGTAGGACTTTAGAGGATATGAGGTTGTCACTGAGGTGAGCAACCAATCAGTATGGTTAAAGGATTGTATTTATTATTGTACTAACATGGTTAAAATCACATACTCTAAAGGCCTACTTTTTACGGGAGCCAATCTTCTTTCCACGTGTTCTTGTTAAGACCAGGATGTGGATGTGACAGGTACGTCCCTTTGAATTTGCTGCCGTGCCATTGTGTGGTCGGGACCTTCGTGAGACAATCGCGGGTCCCGCGGACTCGATCGCCGCAGGGATACCCGCGATCGTCTCATGGGGAGGAAGAACGGGGAGATGCCGATGTAAACAGCATCTTCCCGTTCTGCCTAGCAACAAGTGACACTAATCTCTGCTCCCTGTGATTGGAGTAGAGATCAGTGATCTGTAAAATACAGCCACACCCCCCACAGTTAGCAACACGCCCCTAGGACACACTTAACCCCTACACTGCCACCCCCTGGTTAACCCTTTCACTGCCAGTGTCATTTACACAGGAATCAGTGCATTTGTATGGCACTGATTACTGTATAAATGACAATGGTCCCAAAAATGTGTCAAAAATGTCCGATGTGTCCGCCATAATATCGGAGTCACAATAAAAATTGCTGATTGCCGCCATTACTAGTAAAAAAGAATTATTAATAAAAATGCCATAAATATATCCCCTATTTTGTAAACGCTATAACTTTTGCTTAAACCAATCAATCGCTTATTGCAATTTTTTTTACCAAAAATATGTAGAAGAATACGTATCGGCCTAAACTGAGGAAAAAATAAGTTTTTTTATATATTTTTGGGGGATATTTATTATAGCAAAAAGTAAAAAATAATGTGTTTTTTCAAAATTGTCACTCTTTTTTTGTTTATAGCGCAAACAATAAAAACCGCAGGGGTGATCAAATACCACCAAAAGAAAGCTCTATTTGTGGGAAAAAAAGGACGTCAATTTTGTTTGGGAGCCACGTCGCACGACCGCGCAATTGTCAGTTAAAGTGACGCAGTGCCGATTGCAAAAAGTGCTCTGGTCTTAAGCCAGCAAAATGGTCCGGTCTGAAAGTGGTTAAAGTGGAGTTCTGCTGAAATTCAGCAGCTAAAAGTACTGCAGCTGCTGACGTTTAATATATGGACACTTACCTGCCCAGGGCGCCCGCTATGTCCTCACCCAAAGCCAATCTGTCCCTCGGCTCCCGTGTGGAGGTGCCGGTGTCCTGCCGAGAAAGTTCCCCCGCCGGATTAGGACCCCTCTCTATTGCGCAGGCGCAGCGCTTGCGCAATACGAAGGACTAGGCATCTTCCGAAAATTGCTGAAGCTAAACAGCTGCGAGTGAAGTGTACACCACGCACGCGCAGTTAACATGCCGGTGTACGAGAGACGATGCCGCGCGCTCCCGATGCTCGCGCTACTCTGCAAGGCAAGCGTCTAAAGGGCGGATCTGAAACCAAGGTCAACATTTGATATTATTATTACTGTAACCAAGGGCCAGATTTTTTATTAATGCATTGATTATTAATGTTCTAGTAACTTAAATAGATCGTGCAAACCCGCCCATCAACATTGCAAAACCCGCCTTTCTTTTATTTAAACACGCCTTTGTCCCTTGCTTAGAGTAATAATAGGTTGTGGATGAATGCAGCGCTAAGAGGAAGGATAGTACCAGATGGAGTGGACTTGAAGGGGCATATGCCTCACAAGTCACAAAAGCTTATCGTTAAAAGATTGGCAGGGTGGACCAGAGCAACAGCACCACGCCATCTTTATTTTACAAACAGGCCTGTTTTAATTCTTCTAAATGTGAGTGTTTTTAATCTGTTTATACACTATTAAAAACCTTCTTAAACGGTATTACGCTATGCAAGTTTTTCCCTTTCATGATATCATAATACGGTTGTCTACATGGACCATTGATGCCCATTTTTCCATCCGATACACATCTCCCTGTGACCACTGACCTATGCGGTACCTGTACGAGCCTTGGAGCCATTGTGTGGAGCAGAGATCTGCCAATCTTTTAACGATAAGCTTTTGTGACTTGTGAGGCATATGCCCCTTCAAGTCCACTCCATCTGGTACTATCCTTCCTCTTAGCGCTGCATTCATCCACAACCCATTCTTGACCCACGATAATCTTTCGGGAATGCTAGAAGCTCCACTAATATAATCACATACAGCGCAATATTTACCCCCCTTCCCTTAGAGTAATAATAGACCCGCCACTTAGTTAGACTCCCCTTGCAGAGTAGCGCGAGCATCGGGAGCGTGTGGCATCGTCTCGTACACCGACTACGCCTGTGCGGTGTACACTTCACTCCCACTTGCTTACCTTCGGCAATTTTCGGAAGATCACTAGTCCTTCGTACTGTGCAAGCGCTGCGCCTACGCAGTACAGAGGGGTCCTTATCTGCCGAGGGGAACCATCTCGGCAGAACACCGGCATCTTCGGTAAGGGAATCAGGAAGTGAAGCCTTGCAGCTTCACACCCTGGTTCCCTGCTGTGCATGCACGAGTCATGCTGCACAATCTCACTTGTCCCTGCTGTCTTCTGGGACCTGTGTATCTCCCAGAAGACAGCAGGGAGGACTGAGGAAGGGACGAACATTGCGTAGATAGCCGCAGATACTGCAGCAATCTATGCCCGGAAGTGGGAGCAAATATCTGGAATATACAGGTATCTGCTCCCCCCTGAAAGGTGCCAAATGTGACACCGGAGGAATCCGAAAAGTGGAAGTTACATTTTTGTGTGGAACTCCGCTTTAAATAAAATTTAAAACAGTGGGAAGCTGTCTGTCAGGACCTGGATTACCTGTTGGTGGCACTGTGGTTCCCTGGGAGGAGGGCTGTGATTCTACTGTCCACCAGCAGAGTCTCCAAGCACCCTGTCAGATCCCAGTAATCAGTTTCCATGTGATGCTGGCTGCTGGGAGGGTATTTAGGTTCTCACTTACTAAGTGCCGCTTGCTGCAGAGTTTTGTTTGCTGTCAGATTCTGCTAGCCATTATCCTGATCTGCCCTCTTCGCTGTACCCTGTATCCTACTGCCTTGTACCTGCTCCCCCTTGTTCCTGATCCAAGTTTTGTCCCCCTCCCTAAAGCTGCACAATTCTCGCTAAAATGAGAATAACAATATCTTTGCTTAGAACAAAGACCACGATTTTCTCAAGATTTTGAAGAACTTTTTTATTTTAAAGATTTACAAGATGGCAATAAAATAAGACATAATACGCTTTGCTTCAATCAAATTTAAAGAAATGTAATGACAAATAATGTAATGTGTAAAGAAAAATTACCATTAAGATACTAAGTACTGATACCTGTTCCGATATTGTACAAAGCATTGAAAAGTTATTTTACAAATTAAATACATATTTTTTGTTTAATGTTGCGCTTTTTTCAATGTGAAACATATAAATATATGTTAAAGGTGAAAAAATATTAATGAATAAAGCAACCAAAAAAAGTTTTAATTATTAATATAAAATAGAAGTAAATAAAAAAAATCAGCAGGGAATAAATAAATAAATGGAGAAGGAGAATAAGGAGTTCATAAGGCTGATTAGGGTAAATTAAGGGTTAATAAGGGGTTAAACAGAGAAACAATTTAATAAAAAATAAATAATAAAACATTTTTTACTTGAAAGGTTGCTTTAAACTGACTTAATTTACAGACCAAAGTTCATCCCTTTGATCTGTAAATTAATAGAAAGATACAATGTTTCTTTTTATCTCTCTTTCAGAGCTGAGCAATGTTGTTGATAAACATTGCCGGTGTTCTATCTTGCCCGCACACACGCAGTACGGAAGGCCACTCCAGCTGATTTCCCGATCAGCTGGCGTGACGTCACCATAGCGCATGTGCACATCGTAGGAGGCATTTTTCGACAGGAGATACCATTTCATGGGCACAATCAAAAGCTTTGCAAAAAGCGGAGGGAGACCATAGTTGTCAGATTGTGCCTCGCTGTTGCGGGTGGGTTTACAGTGTGCTCAAGGTCGGCTTTTGTCTGTGTTGCAGGGCGGGTTTGGTGTGTGGAACGGCGGCTGGTAACACAGACAAAACCCGCCCTGCAACAGCGAGGCACAATCTGACAACTACGGTCTCCCTCCACTGTTTGCATAGCTTTCAATTCTGCCCGTCAAATGGCATCTCCTATCGAAAAATGCCTCCTACAATGTGCGCATGCGCTATGGTGAACGTCACGCTAGCTGATCGGGAAATCAGCTGGAGTGGCCTTCCATACTGCACATTCTTAGGCACTTTTCGACAGAGGGCACTATTCTATAGAACACTGTCTGATTTTTTTGTTGACAGCTATGAGCAGGGAACTGCTCTGCACTTGTTACATGAATCGTGGAAATGCTGGATTAAGATCGTGAGGGGGGTTGAATCAAGATCACAATATTTTAACGATTAATCGTGCAGCTCTACCTCTTCCCATCTGCTCCCTGTGCCTCCAGTTTTCCCCTGATTTACCGTGTTCGCAATTTTGTATGTATAGTATATAGTTAGTTGTTAGTTATTAGTCCGGTATTCTGTCACAGCCTTTAATGAAAATTTATATTTTCATATTTGTTGTGTGCTGGTGCTTGGATGGATTTTGCTTCACTGTATATAAAACTCACCTAAAGGCTAAGTTCACCTTCGTGGGAAAAAATAATAAATGCACATATTTTTGCAGAAAAATAATTGCATTTATTTTTTTTCCACCCAAGACCCCTGCAAAGCACCACACCTGAAATCAGTGGATCACGTTGGTTATATCAGGCTCCTGCATACAAGTCCTGCAGCTTTCTACCTGCTGTACCTCCATATGCACTGTCAGTTTGTGAATGAACTATGGCTGCATTTCCTCAGTGCCCTCACAGTTCATTGAGAACTACAACACTTGTAGTTTTCTCATCCACAGATTGCTGTGAATGAATGATGCGTCACTACATAGTGACGGGTGACCCCGCCCCCTCTGACGCTACGGGAAAGCCATAGGGATGTCCCCATGCGTCAGAGGGGGGCGAGGTCACCCGGCAATGTCATCGTGTGGCCCCGCCCTCAGTTGTAAAAGAACTTTTACCTGAGAGGCCTGTCATTACTGCGGGTGCCTCCCTTTTCTTTTCTTTTTTTTTTTTTTGGTCCGTCGGAGCGAGAGAAGAAGAAGAGCAAGACTTCATGGGACAGTTTTATTTTTTTCGTCCCAAGTCGTGTATTGTCTTTTTTTTTACCATTTTCACTAATTTTTTGTGAAATGGTAGGGGTACATTTGTTAAAGGGGGTCTGGGGTATCCACTTGTTAAAGGGGGCTTCCAGATTCCGATAAGCCCGCCCGCAGACCCCCACATCAACATGGGGACAAGGTGCTTTGGGGGGCTACCCCAAAGCACCTTCCCAATGTTGAGGGCATGAGGCCTGGTACGGTTCAGGAGGGGGGGGCGCTCTCTCTCGTCCCCCCTTTTTCCTGCGGCCTGCCAGGTTGCGTGCTCGGATAAGGGTCTGGTATGGATTTTTGGGGGACCCCACACCATTTTTCTTTCAATTTTGGCGCGGGGTTCCCCTTAAAATCCATACCAGACCTGTAGGGTCTGGTATGGATTTCAAGGGGGACCCCCACACCATTTTTTTTTTATTATGTCGTGGGGTTCCCCTTAATATCCATACCAGACCTGAAGGGCCTGGTATGGAATTTGGGGGGACCCCCACGCATTTATTTTTTTAAAATTTTGGTTCGGGGTTCCCCTGTGGGGGAATCCCATGCCGTTTTTAGCAATAAACTTTTATGTGTATTTTGCCGGGACCGACAATTCATTATAACCACTTTTTAAATGACTTTTTTTTCCTTTTTTTTGCATTGATACATGTCCCCTGGTGCAGGACTCGGATCCCCAAACACTTTTTATGACAATACCATGCATATAAGCCTTAAAAATTAGCACTTTTAATTTCTCCCATAGACTTTTAAAGGGTGTTCCGTGGCTTTCGAATTAGCCGAACACCCCAAATTGTTCACTATTCGGCGAACAGGCGAACACCCAATGTTCGAGTCGAACTTATGTTCGACTCGAACATCGGGACCATCCCTGGTTACAGCCTTTTATGCTGCTTCAAACAATTATACAAAGAATGAAATGAAGGTGACCCCCAGTGTTGAAGTGGGGTGTTGAATATGATGCGTCTTGGCGATTGTCCTAGTTTCGCAGCAATTGCTGCTTCTTCAGATGGAGCAGTCATAAGCATCTATTGAGATAAATCATAATTTCATGTTTAAACCATTATTTATGACATTGATATATATTTCAAAACATGAAGGTTATTTTCTTTAATATCATATAAAAATGATGGGAATTCCATCAATCAGCCATTCAAAATCCATGCTTTTTAAACAAGGCAGTGTGGTTGATTTACTAAAACTGGAGATTGCAAAACCTGGTGCAGCCGTGCATGGTAACCAATCAGCTTCTAACTTCAGCGTGTTTAAGCTTTGACAAAAAAAAAAAATGGAAGCTGATTGGTTTTTATGCAGAGCTGCACCAGTTTTAGTAAATGAACCCCAATGTAAAGAGAAAAGTGCCCAGTTTAGAGCAGTCGCGGCAATGAAAGCTGGTTGCTGTACATTACTGCACTGTGCTCAACGCTCTGAAGCTGGCCTTACACTATACAATCTGACAGGACAATTGTACAATCTAATTTAGATTTAGACCCCTTTTACACTGGGGCACTTTTCAGGCATTTTAGCGATAAAAATAGCACCTGTAAATCACCAGAAAAGCACCTCTCAAGCCACCCCAGCGTGAAAGCTTGAGTGCTTTCACACTGGGGCAGTGCGCTTGCAGGACAGAAATAAAAGGGGTGCAAGCTGCATCTTTGGGTGGTGGAGGAGCGGTGCATACACCGCTCCTCCACTGCCCCTGCCCATTGAAATTAATGGGTGCTGCTTTTAAAGCGCCTTAAAAGCATTTTGAAAGCAGCACTAAGCGGGCGCTTTTAACCCCTTCTAAAGCGCCGCTATAACAGCAGTAAAACTAAAACTAGCGGCGCTTTACCGCTAATGTCCACACCGCTCCAGTGTAAAGGGGTCTAACAAAACCTATGTTGGACAAACCTAAACAATACATTTAGCTTGTGTCAAATCAGACAGGTCCTTGCACTACATAGTTCATGATAGAGCTAAACGTGATCGAACAACTACAGTGGTGTGAAAAAGTGTTTGCCCCCTTCCTCATTTCCTGTTCCTTTGCATGTTTGTCACACTTAAGTGTTTCGGAACATCAAACCAATTTAAACAATAGTCAAGGACAACACAAGTAAACACAAAATGCAATTTGTAAATGAAGGTGTTTATTATTAAAGGTGAAAAAAAATCCAAACCATCATGGCCCTGTGTGAAAAAGTGATTGCCCCCCTTGTTAAAACATACTATAACTGTGGTTGTCCACACCTGAGTTCAATTTCTCTAGCCACACCCAGGCCTGATTATTGCCACACCTGTTCACAATCAAGGCATCACTTAAATAGGAGCTGCTTGACACAGTAAGGTCCACCAGAAGATCCTTTAAAGCTACACATCATGCCGAGACCCAAAGAAATTCAGGAACAATTGAGAAAGAAAGTAATTGAGATCTATCAGTCTGGAAAGGGTTATAAAGCCATTTCCAAAGCTTTGGGAATCCAGCGAACCACAGTAAGAGCCATTATCCACAAATGGCGAAGACATGGAACAGTGGTGAACCTTCCCAGGAGTGGCCGGCCGCCCAAAATTACCCCAAGAGCGCAGCGACGACTCATCCAAGAGGTCACAAAAGACCCCACAACAACGTCCAAGGAACTGCAGGCCTCACTTGCCTCAGTTAAGGTCAGCGTTCATGCCTCCACCATCAGGAAAAGACTGGGCAAAAATGGCCTGCATGGCAGAGTTCCAAGGAGAAAACCACTGCTGAGCAAAAAGAACATCAAAGCTCGTCTCAATTTCTCCACAACACATCTTGATGATCCCCAAGACTTTTGGGACAACATTCTGTGGACCGATGAGACAAAAGTGGAACTCTTTGGAAGGTGTGTGTCCAAGTATATCTGGCGTAGAAGGAACACTGCATTTCAGAAAAAGAACATTATACCAACAGTAAAATATGGTGGTGGTAGTGTGATGGTCTGGGGCTGTTTTGCTGCTTCAGGACCTGGAAGACTTGCCGTGATAAAAGGAACTATGAATTCTGCTGTCTACCAAGAGATCCTGAAGGAGAATGTCCGACCATCTGTTCGTGTACTCAAGCTGAAACGAACTTGGGTTCTGCAGCAGGACAATGATCCTAAACACACCAGCAAGTCCACCACCGAATGGCTGAAGAAAAACAAAATGAAGACTTTGGAGTGGCCTAGCCAAAGTCCTGACCTGAATCCTATTGAGATGTTGTGGTATGACCTTAAAAAGGCCGTTCATGCACGAAAACCCTCTAATGTAACTGAATTAGGACAATTCTGCAAAGATGAGTGGGCCAAAATTCCTCCAGGACGCTGTAAAAGCCTCATTGCACGTTATCGCAAACGCTTGGTTGCAGTTGTTGCTGCTAAGGGTGGCCCAACCAGTTATTAGGTTTAGGGGGCAATCACTTTTTCACACAGGGCCATGATGGTTTGGATTTTTTTTCACCTTTAATAATAAACTCCTTCATTTACAAATTGCATTTTGTGTTTACTTGTGTTGTCCTTGACTATTGTTTAAATTGGTTTGATGTTCCGAAACACTTAAGTGTGACAAACATGCAAAGGAACAGGAAATGAGGAAGGGGGCAAACACTTTTTCACACCACTGTAGATTGTGTAGTGTTTGGTCAGTATCACGTACCTGATGGAGACTGGAATGTGATGGAGGCCTCCCTTGCTCCTCCCGCCTACACTCCTAAAGGTGGGAACAGAAAGTGTAAAGGCAAGGAGTGCCGGGTAGCTGGCTGGTGATGTCCCCTCTGTAGGTGGGTAGAGCTGGCAGTCACGGTCCTTGGAGCAGAAAGTAACAGCAGCTTGGCACCAGAGCATGGACAGGAGCGGAACCAGGAGAAGAGCAGTAGTTGGCAACAACCAGGCAGCAGGGTACCGAATCAGCAGGCAAAGCAAGTCCAAAAGGCAGGCCCAGGTTGGGTAACAGCCGGACAATGAGGTACCAAGTCAGTATGCAGATCAAGTCCAATAAACAAGCCAAAGTCAGGATACCAGGTAACAGAGTAAAGGAGTAAGCAGAGGCGAAGTCCAAAGGCGAGCCGGGTCATACACAAACAAACAGGAACAGCGGATCAGGTCTTGGTGGGTCAGGAAGAAGCTGAAGATCATCCAGCACTTATCTACAGTGACAGAGCAGTTTAAATAGGCCACAGTGCTAATTGGTCCGTGTACACGCTCATGCACGCGTTTGCACGCACACACGCGTTCGCGCACATACCCATGTGCAATGAACTGGTATTGGGGGCATTATGTTGGTCTTTTGCTTATGAATATTAGCATGAGTGCAATGTGTATGAGCATGAGCAGGCATCCGCACTGGCCTTTAAGTGGTGGAGGTCCAGTTTACCTTACAGTCAGCCTTATGCCCTGTACACACGGTCGGAAATTCCGACAACAAAATCCGTCAGATTTTTTCCGACGGACTTTGTCCGACACTGGTGTTGCATACACACAGTCGGACAAAGTTGTCGGAAAATCCGATCATTCTGAACGTGGTGACATTCGTTGCGTACGACGGAACTACGTAGAGGCTAGTAGCCAATAGCTTTGGTCTCGTAATTTGATCTGAGCATGCGTGGCACTTTGTCCGTCGGAATTCCCTACACACGATCGGAAAAAGTCCGATCGGATTTTGTTGTCGGAAAATTTGAGAGCAGGATCTCAAAATTTTTCCGTCGGAAATTCCAAAGGAAAAAGTCAGATGGAG
Organism: Lithobates sylvaticus; assembly: GCA_028564925.1. Taxonomy (NCBI): domain Eukaryota; kingdom Metazoa; phylum Chordata; class Amphibia; order Anura; family Ranidae; genus Lithobates; species Lithobates sylvaticus. Next base: position 10,996,022 of record CM053038.1, on the reverse strand, counting down.
CCCACACACGGTCGGATTTTCCGACAACATTGTCCGATCGGACATTTTCCGTCTGAATTTCCGACCGTGTGTACGGGGCATTAGTCTTTATGAATGAACCCAGGTATGTTTAGTAATATAATTTTAAAACCTTCCCGCCCAGCCTATGGCTTTACCATATTGACTGGACATTATATGACGTCCTTCGCATCGTGCCGCTCGTGCGTGCCCCAGGGGCGCGCAGCGATTGGTGGTGAGCTGTGTCCCTTGGACACAGTGCATCACCATTTAGGGTAAAGAGCTGATGACATGACTCTTACCATGTGATCAGCTTTGTCCAATCACAACTGATCACATGTAAACAAATGCATGTAAACAAATCCTTTCCTCAGTGCTGTCAGTGTCTGAGGAAAGGGAAACCAATAACAGGCTTTCCAGTCACAGGGGGCATTTACACATCAGTGCCCTGATTATCAGTGCAGCCCCACCAGTGCAGCATATCAGCACACATCAGTGCAGCCTCATTAGTGCTTCTGGAGGGATCCCAAAGGTATGGTATATGCTTTATATAGATACATTTCTTTAAGCTGGATCAAGGTTACAATGTAAAAATCTCCCTACCTGGAATTGTGTTTGTAGGGTTTAAATTGTTTGTGACTTGATTGTGAATTTACTGGTATCCCCTCTGAAATATGCAGGCTTTAACTATAGTGTGTGTGTGTGTGTGTGTTTTTTTTTTTATTTTTATGAAAAGGCTAAATGCCTTTTCTCACACAGCGTGATTCCCCTCTGAACTTCTTCCTCAATTTATGCATTGCAGCAGGAGGGGCTGAGATTCCCGTGACATCAGCCGCCAGCAGAGAGAAGTCAGGTGACCGCACACCAGCAGTATGGGAAAAGGTATTTAGCCTTTTCATAAAAAATAAAAAAAACACACTATAGTTAATGCCTGCATAATCCATAATCCAGAAGTATTTTTGCTGCATAGCGGCGGGAGGGGCAGGGAGGAGAGCCGCTCTCAAGTTGAGAGGCAGGGAGGGGGGGGAGAGGGGAGAGACTCACAGCAGAGAGCGGGATGACAGAGGCACGTAAATTTACCATGGTATCATGGCTCAGCAGCCATGATACATTTGTCAGCAAAGACCAGACAGGGGGACACAGGAACAGGCAGGATCAACTGGGTATATTACATCATAGGAAGGGACAGATTACACAGTACAAGTACTGTGCTATATAGATCATGCCTTAAAGGAACAGGATTTATTTATTTTTGTTAGGGTTATAACCGTTTTAGGGTAAAGAGCTGATGACACGACTCTTACCATTTGATCAGCTGTGTCCAATCACAGCTGATCACATGTAAACAAATGCCGGTTATCTGCAGTACACTGACATCGCTGAGGAAAGGAAAGCTGATAACAGGCTTTCCAGTCACAGGGGACATTTACACATCAGTGCCCTGATTCATAGTTAGTAAGGTTGAATAAAGACATCAGTCCATCCAGTTCAACCTGAGTGAGTGTCTACAGTTGTCCCTATCCCCATACATTGCACACTCACATCAGTCCCTACCCTCAAGGAGCCCACAATCCAAGGTCCCCATTCATATACTGGGGCCAATTTTTGGACAGAAGCCAATTAACCTACCTGCATGCCTTTGGATTGTGGGAGGAAACCAGAGTACCTGGAGGAAACCCACGCAGGCACAGGGAGAACATGCAAACTCCAGGCAGGTAGTGTCGTGGTTGGGATTTGAACCAGCGACCCTTCTTACTGCTAGGTGAGAGTGCTAACCACTACACCACTGTGCCGCCCTGATTATCAGTGCAACCCCAACAGTGCAGCATATCAGTGCCCATCAGTGCCGCCTCATCAGCACACATCAGTGCAGCCTCATCAGTGCCCAACAATGCAGCCTAATCAGTGCCCATCAGTGCAGCCTATCAGTGCCACCTCATCAGCACATATCAGTGAAGAAAAAAAAATACTTATTTGTAAAATTGTATAACAGAAACAAAGACAAAAATTTTCAGTCTTTTTGCATTTGTTTACCAAAAAGTTAAAACCCCAGTGGTGATTAAATACCACCAAAAGAAAGCTCCATCTGTCTAAAAAAAAAAGATAAAAATTCTATACGGGTACAGTGTTACATGAGTGCGCAATTGTAATTTAAAGTGCAATAGCGCTGAAAATTGGCCTGGGCAGGAAGGGGGTAAAAGTACCCTGTATTGAAGTAGTTAATATTTTATTTAGAATTGTTTATCCACTATTAGCTGCTAAAAATAATTTTAGAAGTACTTACTTTACTCTGGTTTCCTCTTGTTCAGTAAATACAGAAGGGGCAGAGACAATGATAAAATAGTCAGAAAGGGAAGGTAGATGCACAATTTTATCCAGCAGGTTAGATCTACTATGGACGGGGTAGGAACAGGTTCTGTAGGAAAGAACACACATTTATGTTAGATGCTTTTTATGTATTATAAAAAGAAACCTGTGATGGAAGAAACATGTGAGAGCCTCCTAAAAATGCTTGCTGCCTGGCTGTGTGTCACTTACATATTTTGAGTCATTGACCTTGTAAGAATATGGAGATGAGGTTTTGTGATGGCGTTCTCACTTCACTGGTCTTCATATAATCCACTAATAAAACCTATATTTAGTTTTGATACCTAAGGCCAAGTGTTTTATAGAAGGAATCCAAATATGGATAATTTTTACATCTCATTCTCTTGGCACTTCCATGCCCGGCAGCCAACCTCTTGTGTTTTCAATGAAGCAGGGCATCTGCTTGGCACAGAAGATTACTAGAATAGTGGTGTCCACTACAGCGATTTCCAGCTTCTGGAGGGATCCCAAAGGTATGGTATATACTGTATGTAGTGCTGGAATTTTTGCCATGTAATGCTATATAATAAGACAATGCTACTAGATTGCATACCACTAGAGGGAGCCAAATACCAATGTGAATGAGACTTGTTTATTTTTCACATAAGAGCATGAAGGAAAGCCTATAGAGGAAGTGACTTAATTATTCTGTGAAAGGACTCACTTACCCACAGTGTCTCATTTACCTACCCATGAACCCTAGGTGACTGAACTGCATGCTGGGTAGGTAATAAAAGGATGGGCGCGCACATTTTCTTTCTCTTCTTGCTGGGACACGTGGCCTGCCTGCAGGGATCTGTGGGTGTGTGCCTGGAAGAGCCGCGGCCTGGATTGTGCGGAGCGGAACTGCAATCAGCGGAGAGTGTCTTACCACAGTGTGCTGGATAAGCAGTGTGATCGGGTTGGAGGATCCAGAACACCGGGCCAAACGAGGGTCCCGGTCATCTTGCGGAGCGGTGCAGCGCGACGCTGCTGGCTGGCAGCAGAACTGAGATCACCGGAGCGGAGTCATCTGACTTTCCAGGCCTGGTGTGGTGAGAGGGCTGTTTCCCAGAAGTTATATAAAGAACTTAACACGCTATAGACTAGCTTCACAGTGTTGCTGAGAACTGCAGTTCCACACAGAGGTCTCATTTTGTTAGACTGAGTTCAACCAGGCCTTAAAGCCTATACTCCACTAGGTATTGACTGACGGTTCGGGTGTGCTTTCACAGGAGGAAATTATAAGTGTGTTGCATAGCCGGAATTGCTGTCATCCATCACTTTATGTTACTTTACTACCTGCTAAAACTTTGGATTACAAACACTGCAGTATAATAGCTAGCTGAAGAAAGAAAATCAGAGACTATACCACTCACTGGGAGACCTTGTGTTTCAGTTACATGCAAAGGACTGCATTACACCTTAAGGGGAGCTCTTGAGAAATTATACTGTGTTGTATTGTTTAATAACCTTGCATAGTGTGTCTATGCGGCCGTGCTGGAAGTGGGAAGGTGCCCAGTGTCAAGGTCTTACCACCCTGAGCATTAGTCCCACTTGGAGACGCTACTGCTGGGGTCATTTAAGTAATCCTTGAGTGATAATTATTTACATATATTTATTTCATTATTGTGTTAAGTTTGTATGCCAATACAGTTATTGTAATTACTGTTTAGACCAGCTTCAGTAAAATTACAGTATGGTTAAAGTACAATTGGTGTGAGGCTTGTTCATTCTCCTTGCAGGTGGAGCAATGGATGCCCAGGTAACGTCAAAGGTACAATATATGTATATTGCTATTGTTGGGTTGTTCTTTGTTATTGGGCTTCACACCAACACTGTTACACAGCTGTATCAAGCAGGTGGAGCCAATTTATTGGGGGTGGAAAAGCAGAGTACAGGCCCAATCAATTACCAGAAGCTCCTTCAGGGGTAAGTGCTACATGTATATAGATACATTTCTTTAAGCTGGTTCAAGGTTACGATGTAAAAATCTCCCTACCTGGAATTGTGTTCGTAGGGTTTAAATTGTTTGTAAAGTCACATTGTGAATTTACTGGTATCCCCTCTGGAATATGCAGGCATTAACTATAGTGTGTGTGTTTTTGATCACACGGCATGATCACCTTCTGAACTTCTTCCTGGATGTATGCATTGCAGCAGGAGGGGCTGAGATTGCCCTGTGACATCAGCCGGCCAGCAGAGATAAGTCACGTGACCGCACACCAGCGGTATAGGAAAAGGTATTTAACCATTTCATTTAAAAAAAAAAAAACACAAACACTATAGTTAATGCCTCCATAATCCATAATCCAGAAGTATTTTTGCTGCATAGTGGCGGGAGGGGCAGGGAGGAGAGCCGATCTTACGAGAGGAGAGAGACTCACAGCAAAAAGCGGGATGACAGAGGCACGTAAATTGACCATGGTATAATGGCTCAGCAGCCATGATACATTGGTCAGCACAGACAGGGGGACACAGGAACAGGCAGGATCAACTGGGTATATTACAACATAGGAAGGCTACAAATTACGCAGCACAAGTAAGTATATTTATCCAGCATAGAAACAGTACCATATGCAAAAATTTAAATGTATGCAATGTAGAACATTTGTTCCCCAAAATATGTAGCGGTTTTGCAAGCTGAACTTTTTAGACTATTGGTGAGACATACATGTCTAGCATCAACCACATTGCAGACAACCAAAAGCATAGCTTAAAAAAAAAGACGGAAGCTTGTTTCACTTGCAGTAGGTTGAGAGAAAGGACAGAATACACTTACACACATGTACACCCTCTGGTCAATATTAAAAATTTATATAATATGTAAAAACAAATATATTTTACATATACTAAGAATGTTGCCCATTGCAATAATTTTGTAAAAATTACCCATGCTCAATGAAATTTCAGGAAAAATAATTAAAAAACAAATTAAAAATATTAAAAATTAAACTAAAGAAAAATAAATAAAAACATCAATACATACTGTAGATGTTTACCATAAATAAAAAAAGAATAACATAAAAAAAAAAAAAAAAAAACTGCAAATAATTTTCACAAAATGTAAAGAATACAAATCATTTTCAGGAAACATTGGTTCCTGAGAATTTGTCCATCTTCCTATAGGGTAATAGGTAAATACACAGACTAAATGGGGCTATCTTATATACTTGTGGCCTTACTAAACAGATGTGAGATTTTAAATACATTGATGATGTTAACATCTGTGTTCTCCATAAAGAGATTGGAAACCAGTGCTTATATTTCACCCAGTTAAACAAAAGAATGCACAGATGATCACTTACCATACACAGTGAGGTTGTAATTTTTTACATAGTTTGTGTTGTTGGTAAAAGTAATAAATCCAGCATACAGTCCACTGTCCTCCAGTCTCAGATGTCCGATCTTCAGCACTCTTCCATCATCCAGGATCTCCAGTCTTCCTTTAAACTTTGCGTTTATAAAAATAAGCTGATTATTTGTGTAAGTCACCAATGGGTTTGTTTTGAAGTTCCAGATTACTCGATGTACAGGACCTGATGGACCTCCACTCAGTGACATTGAGATGGATTGGTTTATAAGACCATTCAGTATGACAGGGACAGACTCTCCTCCTGCATAAACAAAAAGCTTTGTGTTCCAATGTGTTCATCATGAATCCCCAGTCTACTCTGTCGAACGCCTTTTCGGCATCAATCGACAGAAGTAGACTGGGGATCCTCCCCTCTCTTATTTTTTTAAGTAATAGGAGCGTTTTTACCCAATTGGCCCTCCCCTTTATAACTGGGACGAAACCTACTTGGTCGGGGTGAACTAGCTCAGGCATTAGATCTTTCATCCTTGTTGCTAGTACTTTCACAAACAATTTTGTGTCCACGTTTAACAGTGATGTAGGTCTATAATTTGGACACATGGTACTATCTTTGCCTTCTTTTGGAATAATTGTAATTGATGCCAATAAGGCTTTTTTACTCATCTCATACCTCGTTCCCAATCCATTGATGTATTTACACATTTTTGGGGTCAAAATTGCTTTAAATTTTTTTAGATAAGACGTCGTAAAGTCATCTGGCCCTGGGCTTTTACCTGGTGTTGATTCTTTTAATACCCGGTTGATCTCTTCTGCTGTTATAGGTGTTTCAAGAGAAATTGCTCTTTCCTCCGTTATCCGGAGGATCTTCGCTTTTTTAAAATATTCTTTAATTGTCTCTTTTTTCCCTACTTCCTGTTGTCCTTTCTGATTAAGTGAGTATAATAGCTCATAAAAGTCTTGAAAGACCATCGCTATATCCTTTGTGTTATAAATCATTTCCCATTTTTTGTTTTTTCAATAAAGTTTATTCATTTTTTTTCCCTTAACATACTTGCCAAGCATTTGCTATTTTTATTTCCTCATTGATATCTTTCTTTTTAAATTTTGTTGAAAGTTTTTCTCATTTCCTGTTCTAATAGTTCTTTTAATTCATCCCTCTTTATTACCAGTTCTTGAGACAGTGCCCGATCTTGCCCTCTATATTTTTTATGCCCTTGCTCTAGTAGATATATTTCTTCTAATAGTTTTTCCCTCTTCTTTGTTCTACCCTTCTTTTTCCTGGCTCCCAATGAGATCAGGATTCCCCTTATATAGTCTTTGTGGGCCTCCCACAAGGTATTCTCCGCAATCTCATTGGTTTCATTTAAACTGAAGTATTGTTCTAACTCCTTTTTTATTATCTCTTCACCGTGTTTATCTAGAAGATCCTCGTTTAACCTCCATAAGTACACCTGTCTCTGGGCTTCTGGTATCTTTATTTTCATGGTCATTGGTGCATGGTCTGATAGTGTGGTTATTTCTATATTTTTGGATATTACCATATCTAGCATCCTATGCTCGATCAACCAATAATTGATCCTAGTATACGTCCCCTGCACAGGGGAGTAGAACATATAGTCCCGTATCCCGGGATTGTTGTATTCTCCACACATCTACTAACTGATAATGATGTAATTCCTGTTTTATCGCCTTTAACTGAACGTTCCTTGTCCCCTGTGCACTGTCTTGTTTCGGATCCATACAAAAGTTCAAATCTCCCGCCATGATCACTTTCCCTTTTTTGAATTCCAACAGCCCTCCCAGGACTTCACCCAAATAGCCTGTTGGACTTCTATTGGGACAGTATATATTTGCTAATGTACACTCCATTCCTAGCAACTTCCCCTTTAGGAAGAGAAATCTTCCCTCCGGGTCGCTTAAACTATCCTCCACAAAAAAAACAAACCTCTACCTATTCCAATTGCTACCCCCTTTGCCTTATTTGTCATCGAATCCCCATAGTACCACGTTGGAAATTGTTGAGAATATAGCTTAACATTCGTTTCATGGGATAGGTGTGTCTCTTGAAAAAAGACCACCCAGGCCCTATAACGCTCAATCTCTTTCAAAATTTTTGTTGGTGTATTTAGCCCTCGTACGTTGCAAGTCAAAAAATGTATTGTATTGTATAGAGCTGGGAGGGGGGCTGTGTAATGTGCAGGGATCCAGAGCTGGAGGGGGGTTGTGTAATGTGCAAGGGTCCAGAGCTGTGGGGAAGAGCTGTGTAATGCGCAGGGGTCCAGAGCTGTGGGGGGGGGGGTTGTGTAATGTAAAGGGGTCCAGAGGTGCAGTTGTGGAGAGGGGGTACACAGTAGTGACAAACAGATATTGGGGTGCAGAGGTATGCAGGGGGCACAGTGGGGTGTTTTTACATTTTAAAGTTGGGGGGTGCCAGACAGTGGTGTAACTAGAACCTTCAGGACCCAGGTGCAAGAAAACATGAAGGGTCCCCCTGAACCCCAGCCGAGGCCCTTCCCTCCGAGTCCGGTGGTGGAACTCCAGGGCTCGGTCACAGGTACGACTTTTGTGAGCCCTGTAGTTCCACCACTGGTATCAGTAGTTTTTTTAATTATTTTTTACAATTTTTACGGAGTCCCGTTGGGGGACTTTGGTGAGATATCAGAGGTCTAAACAGACCTATGATGTTACACCTTTGAGACAAAGAGGAAGAAGGGAAATTGGGTCCCTGTCCTCTGGGGAGAAGTGGGCCCTGTCTCCAGGAGAGATTGGGTCCTTGCCCTTAGGGGAGATGGGGTCCCTGTCCCCACGTAAGTAGGAGCCCCTGTCCCTAAAGGAAATCTTTAAAAGGGACTCTAGCTGGGGTGGACAGACACCGGACTGAACAGCACTGCATGGAGCAGGAGAGGGGGACCCGGAGGAGCGGCAGAGGACACAGGTTGTGTAGGGAATGCACAACTCAAGAGCAGCCAGTGTAGTAGTCGAGAATGGAGCTCTGCTAGTCACCCCCCACCTCCAGCCCCCAATGCGCCCGGTGCCTAACTGCCTATGCTGCCACCGGCCATATGGGAGGGGGGCGAATGGGCCCCTTGCAGCACAGGGCCCGGTTGCGCTCGCGACTGCTGCACCCCCTATAGTTACGCCCCTGGTGCCAGATATAGAATCCGCCCCGGGTGTCAAATGCTCTAGGTACACCTCTGCACAGAGCGGGGATCGATTTTGTCACTCGCTCCGATTGGCAGCAGCTGAGCCAATGAGGAGCAAGGGAGCCATGTGAGCCTCAGCTCTCATGCACATTGCTGGATTGAGATTAAGCTCAGGTCTGTATTTAGGGGGGCTGGGGGACGTTTTTTTACCTTTCAGCACAGAATGCAGTAAGGTAAAAAAATACTTCTGCTTTTACAACCTCTTTAATGCAGAGAATGCATTAATCTAAAAAACCTTCAGGCTTTAAAACCACTTTAATGTAATACACTTGAGCACTGCCTTACTATATATATATATATATATATATAGATATCTACAGTATCTCACAAAAGTGAGTGTACAGCTTGTATAACAGTGTAACTTTGCAGTCCCCTCAAAATAACTCAACACACAGCCATTAATGTTTAAACCGCTGGCAACAAAAGTGAGTACACCCCTAAGTTAAAATGTCCAAATTGGGCCCAAAGTGTCAATATTTTGTGTGACCACCATTAATTTCCAGCACTGCTTTAACCCTCTTGGGCATGAAGTTCACCAGAACTTCACAGATTGCCACTGGAGTCCTCTTCCACTCCTCCGTGACAACGTCACAGAGCTGGTGGATGTTAGAGACCTTGCGCTCCTCCACCTTCCATTTGAGGATGCCCCACAGAAGCTCAATAGGGTTTAGGTCTGGAGACGTGCTTGGCCAGTCCATCACCTTTACCCTCAGCTTCTTTAGCAAGGCAGTGGTCATCTTGGAGGTGTGTTTGGGGTCTTGTCATGTTGGAATACGTGTTGGCATTCATAGTTCCCTCAATGAACTGTAGCTCACCAGTGCCGGCAGCACTCATGCAGCCCCAGACCATGACACTCCCACCACCATGCTTGACTGTAGGCAAGACACACTTGTCTTTATACTCCTCCCCTGGTTGCCACCACACACGCTTGACACCATCTGAACCAAATAATTTTATCTTGGTCTCATCAGACCACAAGACATGGTTCCAGTAATCCGTGTCCTTAGTCTGCTTGTCTTCAGCAAACTGTTTGCAGGCTTTCTTGTGCATCATCTTTAGAAGAAGCTTCCTTCTGGAACGACAGCCATGCAGACCAATTTGATTCAGTGTGCGGTGTATGGTCTGAGCACTGACAGGCTGACCTCCCACACCTTCAACCTCTGCAGCAATGCTGGCTGCACTCATACATCTATTTCCCAAAGACAACCCCTATATATGACGCTGAGTACGTGCTTTCAACTTCTTTGGTCGCCCAATAGCGAGGCCTGTTCTGAGTGGAACCTGTCCTGTTAAACCACTGTATGGTCTTGGCCACCGTGCTGCAGCTCAGTTTCAGGGTCTTGGCTAGGGATGAGCCGAACACCCCCGGGTTCGGTTTGCACCAGAACCTGCCAACGGACCTAAAGTTCGCGCGAACGTTAGAACCCTATTAATTACAATGGACACGAACGTTCGAAATCTAAAGTGCTAATTATAACGGCCAATATGCATGTTATTGTCATAAAACAGGTTTGGGGACCCGGGTCCTGCCCCAGGGGACATGTATCAATGCAAAAAGAAGTTTTAAAAACTGATGTTTTTTCGGGAGCAGTCATTATAATGATGCATAAAGTGAAAAAAAAAAAAGTTAAATATGGTATCTGGGGGGTGTCTAAAGTATGCCTGTGAAGTGGCATGTGTTTCCCTGCACAAAATTACATTTGTAAAGGAAAAAAAGAAGCCATTTAAAACTGCTTGCGGCTTTAATGTCATGTTGCAGATGGCTGGATTAGATGACAACAGGGCAGAAGGGCAGATACAGGGTAAGGTGGTTTTAGTGTGCTGTGCTATAGTCACACAGAACACACACACTAACTCCTGCAGATGGCTGCCTTAGATGACAACAGGGCAGAAGGACAGATACAGGGTAAGGTGGTTTAGTGTGCTACTGCTGTGCTATACTCACACAGCACGCACACACACTAACTCCTGCAGATGGCTGAATTGGTAGAGATTAGAGAACAGCACTGAGAAGAATAAACTATCCCTGCCTATTTTTCCTCTTTCCCTACACTATTCCCCACACAGAAATGAATCACAAGCTCATATAGTGTGTACACTGTACAGTACAGTCTGTCACTGTTCCTAACGCCGGAACACACTACACGAGGCCGCCGGCGCGGCGGCCTTATATAGTGTGGGGCATTTACTAAACCCCCTGAGCTATAATTGGCCACAGGCATCCTGCCTGTGGCCAATTATTGCTCTCCTCGCCGCTGGCTCTATGATTGGCCAAGCCTGCGGGGTCACAGTGCATGCTTGGCCAATCATCAGCCAGCAATGCACTGTGACTGGCGCAGTGCATTGTGGACCGTTCACATCACACGAATTTGATGCGAACGGCCCTCAGAGTTCTGGTTTTCGACGAGCGGACGAACGGCCGATGTTCGATTCGAACATGGATTCGAATCGAACACCAGGCCCATCCCTAGTCTTGGCATTCTTCTTATAGCCTAGGCTGTCTTTATGTAGAGCAACAATTCTTTTTTTAGATCCTCTGAGAGTTCTTTGCCATGAGGTGCCATGTTGAACTTCCAGTGACCAGTATGAGAGAGTGAGAGCGATAACACCAAATTTAACACACCTGCTCCCCATTCACACCTGAGACCTTGTAACACTAACGAGTCACATGACACCGGGGAGGGAAAATGGCTAATTGGGCCCAATTTGGACATTTTCACTTAGGGGTGTACTCACTTTTGTTGCCAGTGGTTTAGACATTAATGGCTGTGTGTTGAGTTATTTTTGAGGGGACAGCAAATTTACACTGTTATACAAGCTGTACACTCACTACTTTACATTGTAGCAAAGTGTCATTTCTTCAGTGTTGTCACATGAAAAGATTAAAATATTTACAAAAATGGGAGGGGTGTGTACTCACTTTTGTGAGATACTGACTGTATATAGATATAGCTATCTCTATCTATATATAGATATAGATATATAAAAGGACATTTCCCTTCCATTTCTGTGAGTGCCACCAAGCACAGTATGACAGGGGATTGATATCAAGACAGATTCAGGTACTAATTCTGGTTGTATGAACAATACATAATAATATCTAAACACAAAAGCAATATTGCAGTTTACTTGCTCTGAGTACTGGAGGGGGTTCTGTGTACTGAGGGGCTCTGTGTACTAGAAAAGCTCTATATACTGGGGGGAGCTCTCTGTGATGGGGGGTCTGTGTACCTGGGGGGGGGGGGGGTCTATGCAGCTACTACCCTGGAGTGGTGAGCCCCTTCGGGCAACAAATCCCCTCTTTTTATCTGTTTACCAAATTGAGTTTTCCTCACTGTTGAGCCCAAGCTATATTAGTTCTCTCCTGCTAGTATTGGACTGTCAAGTTCCTTTAAAGCATACATAGTATGTCAACAGTCAGTTATCATTATATCTTACGGGACTGAACTGCTCTATATCTATTGAGCAAATATCTACCTTTATGCTACATGAATACTGGTAAATTGTGAGCTCCTTGTATTTGCTAAATACTGGTATGTGTATGCTGCATAATTAATCTCAGATACCCCTATTTATCAGCCCTGTGTGATAAATACATCTGTGAGTACAACCTACACAATTATCGCACAAGTCCCAACCATGGACATGCAAGGTGTGTAGTGTGGTACTTTGGAAGATTGGTGACTAGTATTACACACTGGACTTATTTTAGAAAGCAGCACCAACTCTTTCCTAGCAGGCCTTGTATGAAAGTGTATGTGTGGTGGGGCCCGGGGTGTGACGCCATATTGTGACAACATTTTTTGTTTGTGTTTTAAATTGGGTGCACTGGGGGAGATGTTTCCACTATTATGGTAATATTATACCTATGGTGGATCTAATTATTGATATTTCTACTCTCAATAAAGTATTTACTCATTTTTGATAGACCGTTGTTGATCCTCCTTACTGCTATCTTTTTGCGGACATTCCTTTGTCCTTTCAATTCTTTTTACTTATCTATGTACTGTGGGTTTGAGTACTGGAGGAGCTCTGTGTACTGGGGGAGCTCTATCTACTAGGGGCACTATATACAGGGGGAGCTCTGTACCTGAAGGGGGGGGGGGGGGTAGAAGGGGGGCTCTGTGTACTGGGGGAGCTCTATCGACTAGGGGCACTATATACATGGGGTGCTCTGTACTGGGGGGGGAGGGAGCTCTGTGTACTGGGGGAGCTCTGCTCAATTATTTTTACTTATCTATGTACTGTGGGTTTGAGTGCTGGAGGAGCTCTGTGTACTGGGGGAGCTATGTCTACTAGGGGCACTATATACAGGGGGAGCTCTGTACTGGGGGAGGTAGAAGGGGGGCTCTGTGTACTGGGGGAAGGGGAAGGTGGGGGAAACTCTGTGTACTGACTGGTGGAGGGGATGCTCTGTACTAAAGGGGAGGTGAACTTTGTAGTGAGGAAGGGGGGTCAGGGTTGAATGAAGAGCTCTATACGGTGTACTTACCTGTAAGAAGTAGAGAAGGAAATATTGAAAGGACCAAGAAGCATTCAGGTAGATGTTTCATCATTGTCTGTAGAATGGAGTGTGATACTGAAGGACAAAAAGCAAGAGAAATTACTGCAAAATTGAATGTCGTGCATGAAAACCGCAGTTTCTGCGCAGGTGAAATTATTTTAGAAGACGTGTGAAACCACAACACTGTCTTCGATGGAGTGGACTGCACGTATCGTAAACAGATATTTTACCCGGTAACAAACAACAAAACTCATTTGACAAGATGCAGTCTTTATTTTCTTCAGATTTCTAAATTTTCTTATAGTCTGAAAATGTCAACTGTAATCTAAGTTTGGCTGGTGATGGGCTTTTAACCACTTGCCAACCGCTGCACGCCGATATATGTTGGCAGTGGTGGGCAAATGGGCGTACCTGTACGTTCCCTTTAAGTGGCGGGGATAGCAGGCACGTGTGCGCCGCCGCAAACAGCGGACTCGATGTCCCAGGTCTCCCGGCGATTGTGTCACGGAGTCTCAGAATGGGGAAGTGCCGATGTAAACAAGGCATTTCCCCAATCTGGCTTGTGTCATGACAGAGATCACTGCTCTCTGTCATCGGGAGCAGTGATCGCTGTCATGTGACTAGTAGCCCCCCACAGTTAGAATAACTCCCTAGGACACACTTAACCCCTTGATCGCCCCTAGTGGTTAACCCCTTCACTGCCAGTGTCATTTACACAGTAATCAATGCATTTTTATAGCACTGATCGCTGTATAAATGACAATGGTGTCAAAAGTGTCCGATGCGTCCGTCATAATGTCGTAGTCCCAATAAAAATCGCAGATTGCCGCCATTACTAATAAAAAAATAATAAAAAAAATGCCATAAAACTATCCCCTATTTTGTAGACGCTATAACTTTTGCTCAAACCAATCAATATACGCTTAGGCTGGATTCACACCTATGCATTTTTAGTGCTTTTTGCATTTTGCAGATTTGCACTGCAGTCCATTTACCATGGTTTCCTATGGAACACATTCTGTAGAACAAATCTGCAAAATGCAAAAAGCACTGAAAATGCATAGGTGTTAATCCAGCCTTATTGCGTTTTTTTTTCTTTCCAAAGATTTTTATTGAAATTTTTTTTCAGAAACAGAAACTCAGAATGTAATTCCAGTACATGTATCTGTATCACATAAGAACATCAGTAACATCAGAAACAAACAATAAGTAATGCGGTATATAGTTCAACAATGCAAATAGAAATAAAAAGGATAATATAAAGAGACATATTAACTGTGTGAGTGTGGGTGCAGCCGCAACCTAGGGTATCAAAAGAATGTATACAGATAGGCTTCCGTTGCATATCTAAACAGGGAGTTGTATTCGAGGTGTTAAAACAACGTAGGAAAACATATTAAAGTTTAGCATAAAGTAAAAAGAGCAATAAACTTTCGAGATAGTGTAGTTGAGAGCATTGATTTCAACTATTGAATGAAGTGACTCGTATTGATAGCAGGTGGAAGTATGTGGATAGGCAAGAGTCAGTGTGGATCGCATGAGGAACTTCAATCGTCATGCTAGGGAACATTCTTATTCAAGTGTAGGTTACAAGCACAAAACGATAAGGACTGGTATGTCCAAGAAGAAGCAACTAATTGTGAGGGAAAGTATCGAGTCAAAGGGACGGAGAGTGAGCGATAAGGAAGGGAAGGGGAATAAAGAGAAAAGAAATAGGTAAGGGGGGGAGGGGGTGGGGGTATTGTCTGTCGACCATTACCGCCACCAAGTATAATGCATTATGTGAGCCTTTGGTATTCGGTTGTCGTGAGAAAGTGGTGCCAGCAGGCCCAGGTGTTTGTGAATTTGGTCGGCGTGTCTCGTGCTTGATGGATCAGGTTTTCTAGTTCCGCTGTTTTGCCTATTCTGCGAAACCAGTCAGCAATTGTAGGGGGGTCTGTGGATCGCCATTTTACTGGGATACACATTTTCGCTGCATTCACCATATGCATGGAGAGAGAGCGAAAGTACGTCTTCCTGGGGATCGAAGGGAGGTTGAGCAGGAATTGAGTCGGAGTGAAAGCCAGTTCATAGGTGGTTATGTGTTTGATCAACCTGTGGACCTCCAGCCAAAACGGTTGTAGTTTGGGGCAAGTCCACCAAATGTGTAGGAAGGTACCTAAGTCTGTATTACATCTCCAACAGTGCGGGGGGGAATCAGGGAACATGCGATGTAGCTTCATAGGGGTCCTATACCATCTGGTTGTTATTTTGTAGGCATTTTCCTGAGCAGTAGTGTTGATGGACCCTTTGTGTATAAAAGTATAAATTAATTCCCATTCAGCTTGGGTGAGGGTTAAAGAAGTATCCCTTTCCCAATCACGCCTGCTCCAATCCAGAGCGGCATCGGTCGTCGAAAATAAGAGAGTGTACGTGTATGAGATAAGGTGTCGTTGGGGTTCTGTCTGCAGGCATAGAGTTTCAAAGGGGGTAGGGGGTCTAGACCATTTTGTATCCAATGTTGCGGTGAGGAGGAATTTCCGAATCTGTACGTATGTCCAGAATGGTAATCGGCCTGAGGGAGACTTAGCCGAAACCTCATCATAAGAGAGGAGTCGGTCACCGTCGAAGAATTGCCCTGTTCTCATATGTGGGTATGGCCAGATAGTGGCTGAGAATAACCCGTGGGTTCCTGGAGTAAAGGCTGGGTTACCTTCGAGTGGGGTCATCGGGCCGAGCTGAGAGGAGATTTTGTGTTTACGACAGGATGCATGAAAAGTGTCTAACGTTTGAGATATCAGGGGGTGATTGCGTAGATCAGGAGGGACGTGTTTTCGGGATATCCAGGGGGATACTGCTAACGAAGTGGGATTGAAAGAGTCTTCCAGTAGGACCCAGTCTTTAGTTCTGGCATGGACGTTCCAATCAACGATCCTAGCTAAATGGCTAGCACATTGGTATTTTTGTAGATCTGGCAGACCTAGGCCTCCCATAAGTTTGGGAGTTTTTTTTTACCAAAAATATGTAGAAGAATACATATCGGCCTTAAATGTTTTTTTATATTTTTTTGGGGGATATTTATTATAGCTAAAAGTAAAAAATGTTGTGGTTTTTTTTCAAAATTGTGGCTTTTTTTGTTTATAGAACAAAACATTTAAATTGCAGAGGTGATAAAATACCACCAAAAGAAAGCTCTATTTGTGGGAAAAAAAGGACGTTAATTTTGTTTGGGCGCAATGCCGCATGACCGCGCAATTGTCAGTTACAGAGACGCAGTGCCGAATCACAAAAAGTGCTCTGGTCAGGAAGGGGGTAAAATCTTGCGGGCTGAAGCGGTTAAAGTATAAATGTAAGTAAATAAAGAAAAAGAAACAAAACAAATGGCCATTTAACACCAGTTCTGTATTCATTAAAACTAATCTTAAATACATTTTTTAAAATAATTTTACTAGTGAAAACCAGTAGTAACAGGCCCCATTACACAGGGGGCTGGTCGATAATATGGGGGCTGGTCGATAATAGGGGAACATGTTCCTTCATTATTTAAATCAAATGCTGGGCCATCCCTCACAAAGCTGTAATGATTTACATGCAGTAGACAAAAGAGGTCAGAACCTGGCTGTATAGTTCAACAGGTATGTCTGGATTAAAAAAACGCACTGAACAAATGTGCAAAAGTGTTTGAGAAACTGGTATAAGAAGTACAGTTTTGGTTCATGGAGAAATGGGCTGACTTTGCGGTCGGCTACCGGCTCTACAGCAAAGTTGGACCTAAATGTGGAGGGTGCAGGTCTGATGGCCAGAAGGTTGTAGGAACTTTTTAAACTATGAGGAGGGGGTGGGATCAGTGAGAGGTATACCATGCAGTTGTAGCAGTTGCCCCGCGGGGTTGCTACATGTTACAGCATCCACACATTTCACCCTGCTGCCAGATATTCGTTAGACACATTTCTCAGTCAATGGACAGTATTGAACAGTAAACCCGCTGGTTGGCACTTGTACTGCAATCCAAGAGACCGACAGCACCACCAACGGGCAAACCCTTTCCTGACAAACACACAGTCTTTTCCCATAGTTGAACTCTCTAGGTGACAGAACAAGCAAAGTCTCCCCTTTTTCTGCGTTGCTAGGGGCGACGGCCAGCAGGTTAACCGTGAAGGTGGATCTCGGTGGGACCTCCAAATGTAGCGATGGCCCCTCGGGGTTGCTACGTGTTACAGCATCCACACATTTATCCCTGCTGCCAGACATCCATTAGACACATTTCTCAGTCAATGAACAGTCTTTTGCTTGTTTT
This sequence comes from Lithobates sylvaticus, assembly GCA_028564925.1. Classification (NCBI taxonomy): domain Eukaryota; kingdom Metazoa; phylum Chordata; class Amphibia; order Anura; family Ranidae; genus Lithobates; species Lithobates sylvaticus. The sequence continues at coordinate 10,978,380 of CM053038.1, read as the reverse complement.
TGTTGTTTTATTAGGGGATTGAAGTTAGTTGGGGAAAAGAGACATGAGATGCCCATAGGATAAATTGTACTTTGTAGAATAAAAGTAACTGTGTCACACTTCTCTAGAAGAACACCCCCGGGTTCGGTTCGAACCAGAACCTTCGAACGGACCGAAAGTTCGCGCAAATTTTCGAACCCTATACGTTATAATGGACGCGAACGTTCGAAATCAAAAGTGCTAATTACAACGGCCAATATGCATGTTAATGTCATAAAACAGGTTTGGGGACCCGGGTCCTGCCCCAGGGAACATATATCAATGCAAAAAGAACTTTTAAAAACTAACGTTTTTTCGGGAGCAGTCATTTTAATGATGCATAAAGTGAAAAAAAAAAAAGTGAAATTTTCCTTTAAATTTGGTACCTGGGGGGTGTCTAAAGTATGCCTGTGAAGTGGCATGTGTTTCCCGTGTTTAGAACTATCCTTGCACAAAATGACATTTGTAAAGGAAAAAAATAAGCCATTTAAAACCACTTGCGGCTTTAATGTCATGTCTTGTCCTGGCCGCCATATGGCTGAAAATCCTTGAGAAAAATGGCATGGCTACCCCATCACCCCCCCCCCCCCCCCACCCCAGCCCCTTTGGGTCTTGTATGGATATTAAGGGGGACCCCGCACCCAAAATAAAACCCTATACCTACAACCCTATATACTCTGAACAGCAGTATATAGGCGGTGCAAACAAGAGACGGACTGTAGGTTTGTTCTTAAGTAGAATCTGAACAGGTACATTATGAAGTGTAGCTCCATCCCAAAAAAATCTATTTTTAAGCTTTTTGGAGAACATAGGGAGGGGTTATCACCCCTGTAACATTTGCTGTCTTTGCACATCTGTTCAGAACATGTCACCTCACTTTCTGTCCCAATGACAAATGTTTTTGGAAAAGTGGGGTTTTAATTGAAACAAGGATTGGTGATAAAGTATCAGTAGAGAGGAGATGCCTTTTTCCCAAATTAAATCTAACAGGATAGAATTTCCCTTCCTAGGGGTAGATTTCCTCTCACTTCCTGTTTTCTTTTCCATTTGCAAGTAGGAGTCGTTTGTAAGTTGGATGTTTGAAAGTAGGGGCTGGCGTATATACTCTGCAGAAATTTGCCCTATTAGATGTTGGTGTAGCCACAAGACTGGTGGGCACAGGAATGGGCCCTGCTGTGAGTTAATAGATCAAGATTTGTACTTGCATGCACCTGTTGAACCGGGCAGAAAAATTGGGCCTTTGGCGATGGTGGTGGTGGTGGTGGTGGTGGTGGTGGACGGTGTTGCCACAAGACTGTAAGCTCTCACAGTTACTCTTGGTGGGCGCAGGAATGGGCCCTGCTGTGAGTTATTAGATCAAGATTTGTAATTGCATGAACCTGTTGAACAGGGCAGAAAAATTGGGCCTTTGGCGGTGGTGGTGGTGGTGGTGGACGGTGTTGCCACAAGACTGTAAGCTCTCACAGTTACTCTTGGTGGGCGCAGGAATGGGCCCTGCTGTGAGTTATTAGATCAAGATTTGTAATTGCAAGCACCTGATGAACAGGGCAGAAAAATTGGGCCTTTGGCGGTGGTGGTGGACGGTGTTGCCACAAGACTGTAGGCCCTCATAGTTACTCTTGGTGGGCGCAGGAATGGGCCCTGCTGTGAACTATTAGATCAAGATTTGTAATTACACGCCCCTGTTAAACAGGGGCTGAAAAATTGTGCCTTAGGCACTGGTGCTGGTGCCACAACACTGCAACCCCTCACAGATACTGTACTTGGAGCACAGCAGTCACACGTGTTGCGAAGCATTTTTTTAAAAAAATTGTAATTACACGCCCCTGTTAAACAGGGGCTGAAAAATTGTGCCTTAGGCACTGGTGCTGGTGCCACAACACTGCAACCCCTCACAGATACTGTACTTGGAGCACAGCAGTCACACGTGTTGCGAAGCATTTTTAAAAAAAATTGTAATTACACGCCCCTGTTAAACAGGGGCTGAAAAATTGTGCCTTAGGCACTGGTGCTGGTGCCACAACACGGCAACCCCTCACAGATACTGTACTTGGAGCACAGCAGTCACACGTGTTGCGAAGCATTTTTTTTTTTAAAAATTGTAAGTACACGCCCCTGTTAAACAGGGGCTGAAAAATTGTGCCTTAGGCACTGGTGCTGGTGCCACAACACTGCAACCCCTCACAGATACTGTACTTGGAGCACAGCAGTCACACGTGTTGCGAAGCATTTTTTTAAAAAATTGTAATTACACGCCCCCTGTTAAACAGGGGCTGAAAAATTGTGCCTTAGGCAATGGTGCTGGTGCCACAACACTGCAACCCCTCACAGATACTGTACTTGGAGCACAGCAGTCACACGTGTTGCGAAGCATTTTTTTTAAAAAATTGTAAGTACACGCCCCTGTTATACAGGGGCTGAAAAATTGTGCCTTAGGCACTGGTGTGGTGGCATGGATCATTGAGGAGGAGGAAGAGGATAGTCAGTGAACATAAGAGGACAGTCACTCAGCATCAGCATAGGCAGTCTTGAAGGGATGTGACATTATAAATTATTCCGTTATATCCGCTTCAGGTGCCTGGTAGCTGGTGGTGATCCAAGACTGATTCATTTTGATGAAGGTCAGTCGATCAACCGAGTCGGTGGACAGGCGCACCCTATGATCGGTGACAAATCCTCCAGCAGCACTGAATGTGCGTTCGGAAAGAACGCTGGAGGCAGGACAGGCCAGTAGCTCAATTGCATACTGTGCAAGCTCTGGCCAGTGATCCATCCTCAGGACCCAGTAAGCCAGAGGATTTTCGGTGGGAAAGGTGTCCAAGTCTGACCTTGCCCCAAGGTATTCCTGCACCATGTATATCAGACGCTGGCGATGGTTGCTGGAACCGATCATACCTTGGGGCTGCGGACTAAAAAATTGTCTGAACGCATCGGTTAGACGTCCACCTTCCCCATCGCTCCTTCTGCTACTGACCGAAGCCTCAGCAACTCGTCGCCCAGGACCAGGAGTTTGTAACCTCCCAGTTTCTGGGAACGCGTTGCACAGACCTTTCTGCAAGGCCTCCCTGAGATGTCTCATCCTCTGCTCCCTCTGCGACGGCAAGATAAGGTCCGCAACCTTACCCTTGTACCGTGGATCAAGGAGAGTGGCCAGCCAGTAATGGTCCCTCTCCTTGATCCGAAGAACACGAGGATCCTTCCGCAGGCTTTGCAGGATCAGGGAGGCCATGCAGCGTAGGTTAGCTGAGGCATTCGGTCCGGAGTCTTCTGGGTCACTGAGGATGACATGATCGCCAGCCACCTCCTCCCAGCCACGTACAAGTCCACTGGTTTGTTGGGACTGTACATCATCCCTAAAAGACTGCTGCTGCTGATGCTGAGTGCCAGGCTCCACCTCCATGCTCACACAATCCTCCTCCTCCTCCTCCTCCTCCTCATCCTCATCCTCTTCCTGTGTGATGGGTGGGACAGAAGGAACACTGTCCGGATAAAGGGGGCCTTGAGAGGCAAGGAAGTCCTCCTCTTCCTGTCTCTGTTCCGCCTCAAGTGCCCTGTCCATTATCCCATGCAGCGTATGCTCCAACAGGACAAGAGGTACAGTGTCACTGATGCATGCACTGTCACTGCTCACCATCCTCGTGGCCTCCTCAAATGGTGAGAGGACAGTGCATGCATCCCTGATCATGCTCCACTGACGTGGGGAAAAAAAAACCAAGCTCCCCTGACCCTGTCCTGGTGCCGTAGTCGCAAAGGTACTCATTGATGGCCCTCTGCTGCTTTTGCAGTCGCTGCAGCATGGCCAACGTTGAGTTCCACCTGGTGGGCATGTCACATATTAGGCGGTTCTTGGGCAGGTTCAGCTCCTTTTGCAGCTCAGTCAGCCGAGCACTGGCATTATAAGATCGGCGGAAATGCACACAGACTTTCCTGGCCTGCCTCAGGACATCCTGTAAGCCTGGGAACCTGCCCAAGAACCGCTGCACCACCAGGTTGAGGACGTGAGCCATACAGGGCACATGGGTGAGCTGCCCCTGTCGCAGGGCGGAGAGGAGGTTGGTGCCATTGTCAGAAACGACCATTCCTGGCTTAAGCTGACGTGGCGTCAACCACCTCTCGGCCTGCCCCTGCAGAGCTGCCAGAACCTCTGGCCCAGTGTGGCTCCTGTCCCCCAAACACACCAGCGCAAGCACGGCATGGCATCTTTTTGCCTGCGTACTTGCGTAGCCCCTTGTACTCCTACGGAGCACCGCTGGTTCCGAGGACAGAGCACTGGAGGAAGAAGAAGAGGAGGGGGTGGAGAAGAGAGGTGTGTCACAACCAGTAGCAGTAGTAGCGTTTTGGAGGCGTGGTGGCGGAACAACCTCCAACACTACTGCACCTTGTCCTGCATCCCTCCCAGCTGCCAATAGAGTGACCCAATGGGCCGTGAAAGAAAGGTAACGTCCCTGTCCATGCCTGCTGGACCATGAGTCAGCGGTAATATGCACCTTACCGCTGACCGCCCTGTCCAGCGAGGCATGGACATTGCCTTCCACATGCCGGTAGAGAGACGGAATCGCCTTCCGTGAGAAAAAGTGGCGTTTGGGAACCTGCCACTGAGGAACCGCACATTGAACAAACTCACGGAAGGGGGCCGAGTCTACCAACTGAAAAGGCAGCAGTTGAAGTGCTAGCAATTTAGCCAAGCTAGCATTCAACCGCTGGGCATGTGGATGGCTGGGAGTGTACTTCTTTCGACGGTCCAGCAGCTGGGGCAGGGAAATTTGCCTGCTACAATCGGACGTCGGTGTACTGCAAGTACTTGGTTGTGACACACCTAATTCTACACCTTCAGTCCTCTCAGAGCAGCTTTCAGAGAGGACTGAAGGTGTAGTGGGGGATGGAGATCCCAGCTGATGAGGAGCAATGAGAGGTCCGCTTAGTTCTTTGGTGTGGGTCTTTTATGTGTGCCTGCCAACGAGCTGCATGGCAGGTCGACATATGTCTGCTCATGCTTGTGGTGCCCAAGCGGCTGATGTTTTGGCCACGCGAGATACGCTTGAGACAAATATTGCAAATAGCAGTGGTGCGATCTGATGCACTCGTCTCAAAAAAGGCCCACACCAAAGAACTTTTCTGATAACGTGCAGAGGCAGCGCCCTGCACAGGCGGAGCTCTGCGGTGTTGTACAGTTGCTGTGCTGGCCTCTAGCTGGCCTCCAGGGGGCATCCTGCCTCGTTGGACATGTGATGCCGCATCCTCCTCCTCCTCGTCCTCCTCCTCATCCTCTCTCCCTTCAGGCACCCACGTGGAGTCAGTGACCTCATCATCCCCTCCCTGTTCACCACTAGAGCAAACCTGGCAGTAAGCTGCAGCTGGTGGAACAGTACTGCCAGATTGCGGTCCTTCAGCATCCCCTCTCTCTGCGCGCAAACTACTGACTTCCTCAAGCTGGGTATCATCATCCGAGCCTTCGAATCGTTGGGCATCCTCCTGGAGCATGTACCCAACACTGTGCTCAAAGAGTTCGGGGGACTCCTCAGGAGGACATGGTGGGTCTAGGGAAGGGGTGGCTGATGATGCCATTGAGTACGCGTTGGCAGCTGCTCTGCCAGTACCCTGAGCCTGGGTGAGAGAGGATGAGGAGGATGAGGAGGGCTTGGTCATCCATTCTACCAAGCCTTCAGCATGATGCGGCTCCACATGTCCAGCTGCCGAAAACAAAGACGCGCGTGTCCCATGGCCACGTGCTGATGACGATGCACGACCACGTCCACGGCCACGGCTACGTCCACTAGAAACAGAGCCTGCCTGCCCTGTGTTCTTGGCTCTGCACGCTCTGCCTCCCCTTGGCGGTCTTCCAGCCATTGTAGTCGGTAGTCCTGTGGGTGCTGCTGAGAAGAAAATATAGGAGCTCTGTGTGATGCCACTAACACACTAGAAGTCCTGTGGGTGCTGCTGAAAGAAAATATAGGAGCTCTGTGTGATGCCACTAACACACTAGAAGTCCTGTGGGTGCTGCTGAGAAGAAAATATAGGAGCTCTGTGTGATGGGACTAACACACTAGAAGTCCTATAGGTGCTTCTGGGAACAAAATATAGGATCTCTGTGTGATGGGACTAACACACTTCAAGTCCTATAGGTGCTTCTGGGAACAAAAATATAGGATCTCTGTGTGATGGGACTAACACACTTCAAGTCCTATAGGTGCTTCTGGGAACAAAAATATAGGATCTCTGTGTGATGGGGCTAACACACTTCAAGTCCTATGGGTGCTTCTGGGAAGAAAATATAGGAGCTCTGTGTGATGGGACTAACACACTAGAAGTCCTATAGGTGCTTCTGGGAACAAAATATAGGATCTCTGTGTGATGGGACTAACACACTTCAAGTCCTATGGGTGCTTCTGGGAAGAAAATATAGGTCTGTGTGATGGGACTAACACACTTCAAGTCCTATAGGTGCTTCTGGGAACAAAATATAGGATCTCTGTGTGATGGAACTAACACACTTCAAGTCCTATGGGTGCTTCTGGGAAGAAAATATAGGTCTGTGTGATGGGACTAACACACTTCAAGTCCTATAGGTGCTTCTGGGAACAAAATATAGGATCTCTGTGTGATGGGACTAACACACTACAAGTCCTATGGGTGCTTCTGGGAAGAAAATATAGGTCTGTGTGATGGGACTAACACACTTCAAGTCCTATAGGTGCTTCTGGGAACAAAATATAGGATCTCTGTGTGATGGGACTAACACACTTCAAGTCCTATGGGAAGAAAATATAGCTCTGTGTGATGGGACTAACACACTTCAAGTCCTATAGGTGCTTCTGGGAACAAAATATAGGAGCTCTGTTTGCTGCCAGTGCCTGCCACGAACACACTACAAGTCCTATAGGTGCTTCTGGGAACAAAATATAGGAGCTCTG
>CM053038.1:10900571-10970963 GCA_028564925.1 Lithobates sylvaticus | reverse complement strand
CACGCCTGAGAGAACTGGGAGATTGCAGTTTGAGATGGGTGCAGAACCAGAAGTGAGGACTGTGGGAAGGGCAGTGGAAAGAGGCTATTGCAGCTGGGCTGGCTGGCAAGGCCTGAAGTGAGCTATCTGGGATTGGTAGCTGTGCAGAGGACCGTTAGCACCTGAACTATTTCTAAACCAAAGGGGCCTGAGGTCCCTGCCCACAAAAGTCAGTTCACTGAGGCCTAGCTAAGTTATTGTCCGCCCTAACTATGCAGTGCTAGCTAGTCTGTAGGAATAAGAGTCTGCAGGAAGGGAAGTGTTGGAGAAGTAACAGTCTGCAGCAAGGGAAGTGCTGGAGGAGTAACGGCATGCAGCAAGTGAAGTGCTGGAGGAGTGAAAGATAAGAGGTCCTAAGCAAGAGTTTGTGCTGGAGAGAAGACTGGAGTGTATATACTAGAGTGTATATAGAAGTCAAAGTAGTGCTGAATATTTCTGGGCATCCCATAATTGCCTTTTTCTCATCCAAGTTCAATCCCCTCGATAAAAAAACAAAAACAAAGCTTATGGACTGTTCTATGTCTCTGAGTGACACTTACATTGGTGATCAGTGAGAAGAATGCTCCTTACATTGGTGGTCAGTGAAAAGGATACTACTTACATTAGTGGTTAAGGATGGGCCCGGTGCTCGATGCAAACCCACGTTCGCATCGAGCACCGGGCGTTCGCTCGCTCGGCGAGCCCAGAACTATTTTGGCCGCTCGCATCACGTTCGTGTGATGCGAGCGGCCCCGCAATGCATTGCGGCCGGCGCGGCCGGCGCAGTGCATTGCTGGCTGATGATTGGCCAAGCATGCACTGTGACCCCGCATGCTTGGCCAATCACAGCCCCGGAAACTCGAAGAGCCATAATTGGCTACAGGCAGGACGCCTGTAGCCAATTACAGCTCAGGGGCTGTAGTACACGCCCCCCCCTATAAAAGGCCGCCACGCCGTCTGCGCCGGTCACATGCTGTTCCGGCGCAGATAGAGCAGGCTAGATCTGTGACACTCTGCTGGATTTAGTTAGTTAGAGAGATTTACTTAGAGAGATCGAGTTAGATAGATTCATTCATTTAGATTGATTTAGAAAGAGGGGCTTGTAGTGTGCTCGTGGCAGGCAGGCAGAGCTCCTATATTTTGTTCCCAGAAGCACCTATAGGACTTGTAGTGTGTTCGTGGCAGGCAGGCAGAGCTCCTATATTTTGTTCCCAGAAGCACCTATAGGACTTGTAGTGTGTTCGTGGCAGGCAGGCAGAGCTCCTATATTTTGTTCCCAGAAGCACCTATAGGACTTGTAGTGTGTTCGTGGCAGGCAGGCAGAGCTCCTATATTTTGTTCCCAGAAGCACCTATAGGACTTGTAGTGTGTTCGTGGCAGGCAGGCAGAGCTCCTATATTTTGTTCCCAGAAGCACCTATAGGACTTGTAGTGTGTTCGTGGCAGGCAGGCAGAGCTCCTATATTTTGTTCCCAGAAGCACCTATAGGACTTGAAGTGTGTTAGTCCCATCACACAGACCTATATTTCCTTCCCAGAAGCACCTATAGGACTTGAAGTGTGTTAGTCCCATCACACAGAGATCATATATTTTGTTCCCAGAAGCACCTATAGGACTTGAAGTGTGTTAGTCCCATCACACAGACCTACATTTTCTTCCCAGAAGCACCTATAGGACTTGAAGTGTGTTAGTCCCATCACACAGAGATCATATATTTTGTTCCCAGAAGCACCTATAGGACTTGAAGTGTGTTAGTCCCATCACACAGAGATCATATATTTTGTTCCCAGAAGCACCTATAGGACTTGAAGTGTGTTAGTCCCATCACACAGACCTATATTTCCTTCCCAGAAGCACCTATAGGACTTGAAGTGTGTTAGTCCCATCACACAGAGATCATATATTTTGTTCCCAGAAGCACCTATAGGACTTGAAGTGTGTTAGTCCCATCACACAGACCTACATTTTCTTCCCAGAAGCACCTATAGGACTTGAAGTGTGTTAGTCCCATCACACAGAGATCATATATTTTGTTCCCAGAAGCACCTATAGGACTTGAAGTGTGTTAGTCCCATCACACAGAGATCATATATTTTGTTCCCAGAAGCACCTATAGGACTTGAAGTGTGTTAGTCCCATCACACAGAGATCATATATTTTGTTCCCAGAAGCACCTATAGGACTTGAAGTGTGTTAGTCCCATCACACAGACCTATATTTCCTTCCCAGAAGCACCTATAGGACTTGAAGTGTGTTAGTCCCATCACACAGAGATCATATATTTTGTTCCCAGAAGCACCTATAGGACTTGTAGTGTGTTAGTCCCATCACACAGACCTACATTTTCTTCCCAGAAGCACCTATAGGACTTGAAGTGTGTTAGTCCCATCACACAGAGATCATATATTTTGTTCCCAGAAGCACCTATAGGACTTGAAGTGTGTTAGTCCCATCACACAGAGATCATATATTTTGTTCCCAGAAGCACCTATAGGACTTGAAGTGTGTTAGTCCCATCACACAGACCTATATTTCCTTCCCAGAAGCACCTATAGGACTTGAAGTGTGTTAGTCCCATCACACAGAGATCATATATTTTGTTCCCAGAAGCACCTATAGGACTTGAAGTGTGTTAGTCCCATCACACAGAGATCATATATTCTGTTCCCAGAAGCACCTATAGGACTTGAAGTGTGTTAGTCCCATCACACAGACCTATATTTCCTTCCCAGAAGCACCTATAGGACTTGAAGTGTGTTAGTCCCATCACACAGAGATCATATATTTTGTTCCCAGAAGCACCTATAGGACTTGAAGTGTGTTAGTCCCATCACACAGACCTACATTTTCTTCCCAGAAGCACCTATAGGACTTGAAGTGTGTTAGTCCCATCACACAGACCTACATTTTCTTCTCAGAAGCACCCATAGGACTTGAAGTGTGTTAGTCCCATCACACAGACCTATATTTTCTTCCCAGAAGCACCTATAGGACTTGAAGTGTGTTAGTCCCATCACACAGAGATCATATATTTTGTTCCCAGAAGCACCTATAGGACTTGAAGTGTGTTAGTCCCCTCACACAGACCTACATTTTCTTCCCAGAAGCACCTATAGGACTTGAAGTGTGTTAGTCCCATCACACAGACCTACATTTTCTTCCCAGAAGCACCCATAGGACTTGAAGTGTGTTAGTCCCATCACACAGACCTATATTTTCTTCCCAGAAGCACCCATAGGACTTGAAGTGTGTTAGTCCCATCACACAGAGCTCCTCTATTTTCTTTGCAGAAGCACCCACAGGACTTCTAGTGTGTTAGTGGCATCACACAGAGCTCCTCTATTTTCTTTGCAGAAGCACCCATAGGACTTCTAGTGTGTTAGTGGCATCACACAGAGCTCCTATATTTTCTTCTCAGCAGCACCCACAGGACTTCTAGTGTGTTAGTGGCATCACACAGAGCTCCTCTATTTTCTTTGCAGAAGCACCCATAGGACTTCTAGTGTGTTAGTGGCATCACACAGAGCTCCTATATTTTCTTCTCAGCAGCACCCACAGGACTTCTAGTGTGTTAGTGGCATCACACAGAGCTCCTCTATTTTCTTTGCAGAAGCACCCATAGGACTTCTAGTGTGTTAGTGGCATCACGCAGAGCTCCTATATTTTCTTCTCAGCAGCACCCACAGGACTTCTAGTGTGTTAGTGGCATCACACAGAGCTCCTCTATTTTCTTTGCAGAAGCACCCACAGGACTTCTAGTGTGTTAGTGGCATCACACAGAGCTCCTCTATTTTCTTTGCAGAAGCACCCATAGGACTTCTAGTGTGTTAGTGGCATCACACAGAGCTCCTATATTTTCTTCTCAGCAGCACCCACAGGACTTCTTGTGTGTTAGTGGCATCACACAGAGCTCCTCTATTTTCTTTGCAGAAGCACCCATAGGACTTCTAGTGTGTTAGTGGCATCACACAGAGCTCCTATATATTCTTCTCAGCAGCACCCACAGGACTACCGACTACAATGGCTGGAAGACCGCCAAGGGGAGGCAGAGCGTGCAGAGCCAAGAACACAGGGCAGGCAGGCTCTGTTTCTAGTGGACGTGGACGTGGCCGTGGACGTGGTCGTGCATCGTCATCAGCATGTGGCCATGGGACACGCGCGTCTTTGTTTTCGGCAGCTGGACATGTGGAGCCGCATCATGCTGAAGGCTTGGTAGAATGGATGACCAAGCCCTCCTCATCCTCCTCATCCTCTCTCACCCAGGCTCAGGGTACTGACAGAGCATCATCAGCCACCCCTTCCCTAGACCCACCATGTCCTCCTGAGGAGTCCCCCGAACTCTTTGAGCACAGTGTTGGGTACATGCTCCAGGAGGATGCCCAACGATTCGAAGGCTCGGATGATGATACCCAGCTTGAGGAATCTGGCAGTACTGTTCCACCAGCTGCAGCTTACTGCCAGGTTTGCTCTAGTGGTGAAGAGGGAGGGGATGATGAGGTCACTGACTCCACGTGGGTGCCTGAAGGGAGAGAGGATGAGGAGGAGGACGAGGAGGAGGAGGATGCAGCGTCACATGTCCAACGAGGCAGGATGCCCCCTGGAGGCCAGGTAGAGGCCAGCACAGCAACTGTACAACACCGCAGAGCTCCGCCTGTGCAGGGCGCTGCCTCTGCACGTTATCAGAAAAGTTCTTTGGTGTGGGCCTTTTTTGAGACGAGTGCAGCAGATCGCACCACTGCTATTTGCAATATTTGTCTCAAGCGTATCTCGCGTGGCCAAAACATCAGCCGCTTGGGCACCACAAGCATGACCAGACATATGGCGACCTGCCATGCAGCTCGTTGGCAGGCACACATAAAAGACCCACACCAAAGAACTAAGCGGACCTCTCCTTGCTCCTCCTCAGCTGGGATCTCCATCCCCACTACACCTTCAGTCCTCTCTGAAAGCTGCTCTGAGAGGACTGAAGGTGTAGAATTAGGTGTGTCACAACCAAGTACTTGCAGTACACCGACGTCCGATTGCAGCAGGCAAATTTCCCTGCCCCAGCTGCTGGACCGTAGAAAGAAGTACACTCCCAGCCATCCACATGCCCAGCGGTTGAATGCTAGCCTGGCTAAATTGCTAGCACTTCAACTGCTGCCTTTTCAGTTGGTAGACTCGGCCCCCTTCCGTGAGTTTGTTCAATGTGCGGTTCCTCAGTGGCAGGTTCCCAAACGCCACTTTTTCTCACGGAAGGCGATTCCGTCTCTCTACCGGCATGTGGAGGGCAATGTCCATGCCTCGCTGGACAGGGCGGTCAGCGGTAAGGTGCATATTACCGCTGACTCATGGTCCAGCAGGCATGGACAGGGACGGTACCTTTCTTTCACGGCCCATTGGGTCACTCTATTGGCAGCTGGGAGGGATGCAGGACAAGGTGCAGTAGTGTTGGAGGTTGTTCCGCCACCACGCCTCCAAAACGCTACTACTGCTACTGGTTGTGACACACCTCTCTCCTCCACCCCCTCCTCTTCTTCTTCCTCCAGTGCTCTGTCCTTGGAACCAGCGGTGCTCCGTAGGCGTACAAGGGGCTACGCAAGTACGCAGGCAAAAAGATGCCATGCCGTGCTTGCGCTGGTGTGTTTGGGGGACAGGAGCCACACTGGGCCAGAGGTTCTGGCAGCTCTGCAGGGGCAGGCCGAGAGGTGGTTGACGCCACGTCAGCTTAAGCCAGGAATGGTCGTTTCTGACAATGGCACCAACCTCCTCTCCGCCCTGCGACAGGGGCAGCTCACCCATGTGCCCTGCATGGCTCACGTCCTCAACCTGGTGGTGCAGCGGTTCTTGGGCAGGTTCCCAGGCTTACAGGATGTCCTGAGGCAGGCCAGGAAAGTCTGTGTGCATTTCCGCCGATCTTATAATGCCAGTGCTCGGCTGACTGAGCTGCAAAAGGAGCTGAACCTGCCCAAGAACCGCCTAATATGTGACATGCCCACCAGGTGGAACTCAACGTTGGCCATGCTGCAGCGACTGCACACGCAGCAGAGGGCCATCAATGAGTACCTTTGCGACTACGGCACCAGGACAGGGTCAGGGGAGCTTGGTTTTTTTTCCCCACGTCAGTGGAGCATGATCAGGGATGCATGCACTGTCCTCTCACCATTTGAGGAGGCCACGAGGATGGTGAGCAGTGACAGTGCATGCATCAGTGACACTGTCCCTCTTGTCCACCTGTTGGAGCATACGCTGCGTGGGATAATGGACAGGGCACTTGAGGCAGAACAGAGGCAGGAAGAGGAGGACTTCCTTGCCTCTCAAGGCCCCCTTTATCCGGACAGTGTTCCTTCTGTCCCACCCATCACACAGGAAGAGGATGAGGAGGAGGAGGAGGAGGAGGAGGAGGATTGTGTGAGCATGGAGGTGGAGCCTGGCACTCAGCATCAGCAGCAGCAGTCTTTTAGGGATGATGTACAGTCCCAACAAACCAGTGGACTTGTACGTGGCTGGGAGGAGGTGGCTGGCGATCATGTCATCCTCAGTGACCCAGAAGACTCCGGACCGAATGCCTCAGCTAACCTACGCTGCATGGCCTCCCTGATCCTGCAAAGCCTGCGGAAGGATCCTCGTGTTCTTCGGATCAAGGAGAGGGACCATTACTGGCTGGCCACTCTCCTTGATCCGCGGTACAAGGGTAAGGTTGCGGACCTTATCTTGCCGTCGCAGAGGGAGCAGAGGATGAGACATCTCAGGGAGGCCTTGCAGAAAGGTCTGTGCAACGCGTTCCCAGAAACTGGGAGGCTACAAACTCCTGGTCCTGGGCGACGAGTTGCTGAGGCTTCGGTCAGTGGCAGAAGGAGCGGTGGGGAAGGTGGACGTCTGACCGATGCGTTCAGACAATTTTTTAGTCCGCAGCCCCAAGGTATGATCGGTTCCAGCAACCATCGCCAGCGTCTGATATACATGGTGCAGGAATACCTTGGGGCAAGGTCAGACTTGGACACCTTTCCCACCGAAAATCCTCTGGCTTACTGGGTCCTGAGGATGGATCACTGGCCAGAGCTTGCACAGTATGCAATTGAGCTACTGGCCTGTCCTGCCTCCAGCGTTCTTTCCGAACGCACATTCAGTGCTGCTGGAGGATTTGTGACTGATCATAGGGTGCGCCTGTCCACCGCCTCGGTTGATCGACTGACCTTCATCAAAATGAATCAGTCTTGGATCACCACCAGCTACCAGGCACCTGAGGCGGATATAACCGAATAATTTTTAATGTCACATCCCTTCAAGACTGCCTATGCTGATGCTGAGTGACTGTCCTCTTATGTTCACTGACTATCCTCTTCCTCCTCCTCAATGATCCATGCCACCACACCAGTGCCTAAGGCACAATTTTTCAGCCCCTGTTTAACAGGGGCGTGTACATACAATTTTTATAAAAAAATGCTTCGCAACACGTGTGACTGCTGTGCTCCAAGTACAGTATCTGTGAGGGGTTGCAGTGTTGTGGCACCAGCACCAGTGCCTAAGGCACAATTTTTCAGCCCCTGTTTAACAGGGGCGGGTACTTACAATTTTTTAAAAAAATGCTTCGCAACACATGTGACTGCTGTGCTCCAAGTACAGTATCTGTGAGGGGTTGCAGTGTTGTGGCACCAGCACCAGTGCCTAAGGCACAATTTTTCAGCCCCTGTTTAACAGGGGCGTGTACTTACAATTTTTTAAAAAAATGCTTCGCAACACGTGTGACTGCTGTGCTCCAAGTACAGTATCTGTGAGGGGTTGCAGTGTTGTGGCACCAGCACCAGTGCCTAAGGCACAATTTTTCAGCCCCTGTTTAACAGGGGCGTGTACTTACAATTTTTTAAAAAAAAATGCTTCGCAACACGTGTGACTGCTGTGCTCCAAGTACAGTATCTGTGAGGGGTTGCAGTGTTGTGGCACCAGCACCAGTGCCTAAGGCACAATTTTTCAGCCCCTGTTTAACAGGGGCGGGTACTTACAATTTTTTAAAAAAATGCTTCGCAACACGTGTGACTGCTGTGCTCCAAGTACAGTATCTGTGAGGGCCGGGTTGCAGTGTTGTGGCACCAGCACCAGTGCCTAAGGCACAATTTTTCAGCCCCTGTTTAACAGGGGCGTGTACTTACAATTTTTTAAAAAAATGCTTCGCAACACGTGTGACTGCTGTGCTCCAAGTACAGTCTCTGTGAGGGGTTGCAGTGTTGTGGCACCAGCACCAGTGCCTAAGGCACAATTTTTCAGCCCCTGTTTAACAGGGGCGGGCAATTACAAATCTTGATCTAATAGTTCACAGCAGGGCCCATTCCTGCGCCCACCAAGAGTAACTATGAGGGCCTGCAGTCTTGTGGCAACACCGTCCACCACCACCGCCAAAGGCCCAATTTTTCTGCCCTGTTCATCAGGTGCTTGCAATTACAAATCTTGATCTAATAACTCACAGCAGGGCCCATTCCTGCGCCCACCAAGAGTAACTGTGAGAGCTTACAGTCTTGTGGCAACACCGTCCACCACCACCACCACCCCCAATTTTTTCTGCCCTGTTCAACAGGTGCATGCAATTACAAATCTTGATCTATTAACTCATAGCAGGGCCCATTCCTGTGCCCACCAGTCTTGTGGCTACACCAACATCTAATAGGGCAAATTTCTGCAGAGTATATACGCCAGGGCCCTACTTTCAAACATCCAACTTACAAACGACTCCTACTTGCAAATGGAAAGAGAAAACAGGAAGTGAGAGGAAATCTACCCCTAGGAAGGGAAATTCTATCCTGTTAGATTTAATTTGGGAAAAAGGTATCTCCTCTCTACTGATACTTTATCACCAATCCTTGTTTCAATTAAAACCCCACTTTTCCAAAAACATTTGTCATTGGGACGGAAAGTGAGGTGACATGTTCTGAACAGATGTGCAAAGACAGCAAATGTTACAGGGGTGATAACCCCTCCCTATGTTCTCCAAAAAGCTTAAAAATAGATTTTTTTGGGATGGAGCTACACTTCATAATGTACCTGTTCAGATTCTACTTAAGAACAAACCTAAAGCCGCAAGTGGTTTTAAATGGCTTCTTTTTTTCCTTTACAAATGTCATTTTGTGCAAGGACAGTTTCTAAACACGGGAAACACATGCCACTTCACAGGCATACTTTAGACACCCCCCAGGTACCATATTTAAAGGAAAATTTCACTTTTTTTTTTTCACTTTATGCATCATTAAAATGACTGCTCCCGAAAAAACGTTAGTTTTTAAAAGTTCTTTTTGCATTGATATATGTCCCCTGGGGCAGGACCCGGGTCCCCAAACCTGTTTTATGACATTAACATGCATATTGGCCGTTGTAATTAGCACTTTTGATTTCGAACGTTCGCGTCCATTATAACGTATAGGGTTCGAAAATTTGCGCGAACTTTCGGTCGGTTCGAAGGTTCTGGTGCGAACCGAACCCGGGGGTGTTCGGCTCATCCCTATTAGTGGTCAGTGGGAAGAATGCTTCTTACCAGTGGCGGCTGGCATTTTTTTGGGGGGGGCGGCAAACATCCCCCAGGCCGACACTAGCACAACTGCCAGACACCCTCCCTCCACCACCCGTGTTCCTTTTCGTGGATGCCGGCTGTGAGAGTAGCAGTCGGAAGCTGCTGTGGCCATCTTCCAGCGTGGCAGACTCCGGTGTCCTCTCCTGGAGTCCTCTCTGTGTTGTGTCTCCTCTCTGCTTCTCCCGGTGCTAGGCATCCAATAGGAACGGCTAATGTTTTGGCCAGTTGGGAAACATGTTTCATACCTGCTTCCCGATTGGCTGGGAGGAGGATCAGTGTTGTTGTAAAAGCGATTAATCACTCGCTGTTGCAACATACCTGGGTGGGCTCCAGACGCATTCTCTGTGACCCAAGCCCACCTGATTTTGAAGCCTATTAGAGCATATGGCTCTAATCAGGTGCTTAAAAAAAACTGTCCACTGTAATTCATGTGCCCAGTGCCCCGAAGGGGCCCGGACACATGAATAGGGGACGGCAGCGGCGACTGTGGATAGATTCATGCTATGCATAAATATATACTCTGCATATAGGGGTGGAGAGGAGAGAGGGGGCGGCGCCTGGCCACCCCTAATGGACGGGCAGCTGCTGCTTCTTACACTAGTGATCAGTGGGAAGAATGCCCCTTACATTGGTGGTCAGAGGGAAGAATGCTTCTTACATTGGTAGTCAGTGAAAAGAATGCCCCTTACAATGGTGGTCATTGAGAAGAATACCCCTAATATTGGTCATCGGTGAGAAGAATGCTCCTTAAATAGGTAGTCAGTGAAAATAATACTTCTTACATTGGTGATCAGTGAGAAGAATGCTCCTTACATTGGTGGTCAGTGAAAAGGATACCACTTACATTAGTGGTCAGTTGGAAGAATGCTCCTTACACATGTGATCAGTGGGAAGAATGCTTCTTACACTGGTGATCAATGAGAATAATGCCCCTTAAATTGGTGTTCAGCATAAATAATACTCTTTACATTAGTGTTCAGTGGGAAGCATGCTCCTTCCATTGGTGGTCAATGGGAATAATGCCCCTTAAATTGGTGGTCAGTGTAAATAATACTCTTTATATTAGTGGTCAGTGAAAAGAGTGCTCCTTACATTGGTGGTCTGGTCAGTGAGAAGCATGTTCCTTACTTTGGTGGTCGTTGGGAAGAATGCCCGTTACACTGAAGAAGAATTGAGAAGAATACCCCTAATATTGTTCATCGGTGAGAAGAATACCCCTAATATTGGTCATCGGTGAGAAGAATGATGCTCCTTACATTGGTGGTCAGTGGGATGAATGCTCCTTACATTGGTGATCAGTGAGAAGAAAGCTCCTTAAAGCCGAGGTTCACACAAAAATTGAACCTCCGCTTTTCGGAAACCCTCCGGTGTCACATTTGGCACCTTTCAGGGGAGGGGGGTGCAGATAACTGTCTAACTGTCCGGGCATAGACTCCCACAGGAGTCTATGCCTCTTCCTGTCCCGCCGCGCTGTCTGCTGGGACACATACGGGTCCCAGAGACAGCATGGAGCATTCCGATTGCGCTGCGTGACTCGCACATGCGCAGTAGGGAACCGGGAAGTGAAGCCGGAAGGCTTCATTTCCTGATTCCCATACCCAAGACCCGAGGGACCGAGGGACGGTTCGGGCTCGGGTGCCGACATCGCTGGACCCTGTGACAGGTGAGTGTCCTTATTTTAAAAGTCAGCAGCTGCAGTAGTTGTAGCTGCTGACTTTAAAAAAAAATTTTTGTGGGACTTCCGCTTTAAATTGGAACTGACCTCAACCTGATAGAACACCTTTGGGATGAATTTGAGTGCAAACTGTGGGCCAGGACTTCTCGTTCAACATCAGTGCCTGACCTCACAAATGTGCTTCTGGAAGAATGGTCAAACATTCCCATAGACACACTCCTAAACCTTGTGGACAGCCTTCCCAGAACAGTTGAAGCTATTATAGCTGCAAAGGGTGGGCCAACTCAATAGCGAACCCTATGGACTAAGACTGGGATGCCATTAACGTTCATGTGCGTGTAAAGGCAGGCATCCCAATACTTTGGTAATATAGTGTATGTACCTTTTGGTATCAATGATGGTGCACTATTCCACTGACACCAACAATGGGGTACTATGCCTTCAACTAATTCCAACAATGGAGCACTATTCCTTCTCCTGACACCAACGATGGAGCACTATTCCTCAAATATTACCAATGATGGGGCAATATTCCTCCTCCTATTGACCACAGGCGCTATGTAATTTTTTTTAATCCTACTGAGCACTGTTTACTTCCACTGATGCTAGGACATTTTCTACTCACGCTGGTCACAATCTGCCCCCCCCCCCCCCCCTAAAGTCTGAAGGACAGTAAACTGCCCTTTTGTTTAACCGCTTCCGGACCGCCCCACGTACATTTATTGCAGCAGGGTGGCCCGGCTGCACAAAATCACATACCTGAAGAAAGGGCACTTTCTTCAGCAGCATACCGTGACCGTCAGCTCCCGCGCGCATGTGATGTGACGTCAGTGACGTCACGCAAATACGGCCAGTCACAGAGCTGGAGCAGGGCCGTCTTAATGAGAGGGCACACCTGGGCACTGCCCAGGGGGCCCAGCTTCATGGGGGGCCCCTGCACTTTCCCCAAAGAAGCTGATCCTTGAGCCCATGAGGCCTGGAAATTGGGGGCACTGAGAGTGATGGATACACAGGGGAGACAGGCTGGCAGTGGTGCGCCCCGCTGTGCAGAACGATACCTATTATTTCACAGCCAGCAGGGAGGGGCGGCGCCGGAGTGCCAGTGATGCTCTGACCCTGCCTCATGCAGCTTGAATAATCGGGACTCGGAGGCCGCAGGTAGGAGCTGGAGTGGGATTTGCTGAGTCGGCAGCACTGAGAGCCCGCCTGCAGAAATGGCATTGTGGATGGTGTCATGGTGAGCCCAGCTGTCCAGCACTGTTTGCACCGAGGGGCTTGGAATGCCCAGAGGGATGCTCCTTCCTCCACCCCTCTTTCTGCCACATGACTTGATTGGTATAGGTGAGTCCTTGTCCCAGTGCTGGAGGTAGGCACATAGCCAAAAGTTCACATGCACTGTATCTCCACTGGAAAAGTGGAAAACTACATGGATGGAATGATGGTGCTGGGGGATATCAAGGGTGTATGGGGTAAAACAATGCTGAGGTGGGATCTGGGGTGTATAGGGGGTAGCAATGCTCAATTGTTCTAGAGGTATCAGGGATGTAGAGAGGCCACAGTGTAGGGGATATCAGGTATGTAGTGGGGTCACAATACAAGGGATTACTTCCTCTTTAAGCAGACACTGGAGGTTGGTGCATTGGCTCCTATTAGGTCTCCTTGATGTTAGATGTGTTATCAGGGGTCACTGACTGCAACATTTCAGTTACACATCCACCTAAGGACCTCCTTAGTTTGGTTCACAGAGAAATCAAGAACAAAGAAGGGATTGGGTGGTGTTCAATCCATCAAGCTGTTGGTTACTGAAGAAACCGGGTGTGTATGAATTTTTTTCTCCCTCCATACTTTACTAGACTTACCAATGCTATGAGTATATCAGTACTATAGATTGACTACTAGTGTGTAACTTCCATTCATATTTTTAGCTCCTACATAACATTTTCCTATATTAAAAAAAAAAAGGACGTAAATGTTATTTGTGTACAGCGCTGCACGACCGCGCAATAGTCAGTTAACTTCTTGCCAACCAGCCACCGATACGGCGGCTGGTCGGCAAGAAGTTAACTGACAATTGCGCGGTTGGCTCCCCTGTGCAAATCTCTATAGCTGTACAGCGGGCGCTTTAGGGGTATAGGGGGCGCGGGCACCCGCCGTACGGCCCTGGATCTGTTTCACGTGGCCGGCAGCCGCGATGTCAGCCGGCCACCCACGATCTGTGCATGTAAACAGACAGATCCCTGTTCTGATAGGTTAGTAGAGAGAGATCTGCTGTTCCTAGTGATCAGGAACAGCTATTTTTAGCACTGATCGCTGTATAAATGTCAATGGTCCCAAATAGTGTCAAAAGTGTCCAATCTGTCCGCCGTAATGTCGCAGTCCCCCTAAAAATCGCTGATAACCACCATTACTAGTAAAAAAAAAAAAAAATTATAATAAAAATGCCATAAATCTATCCCCTATTTTGTAGACGCTATAACTTTTACGCAAACCAATCAATATACACTTATTGCAATTTTCTTTTTTTTTTTTTACCAAAAATATGTAGAAGAATACATATTGGCCTAAACTGATGAAGATATTATTATTTTTTTGGATATTTATTATAGCAAAAAGTAAAAAATATTGTTTTTTTTTCAGAATTGTCGCTCTTTTTTTTACAGCGCAAAAAATAAAAACCGCAGAGGTGATCAAATACCACCAAAAGAAAGCTCTGTTTGTGGGGGAAAAAATATTTTGTTTGGGTACAGCGTCGCACGACCGTATCGCGGTTAAAGTTAAAGCGACGCAGTGCCGTATCGCAAAAAATGGCCTGGTCATTAAGGGGAAAACCTTCCAGTCCTTAAGTGGTTAAAGTAATGCAGTGCTGTATCGCAAAAAATGGCCTTGTCATGAAGGGGGGGGGGTAAACCTTCAGGAGCTGAAGTGGTAAAAAGTTTGGGAAAACCCCCATCCTACGGCAATTGGATATTCCCTGGATCAACAGTCTACAATAACTGGTTCAATAACTGATTCTATGTTTTACAGTTCCTGCGAGGTAATAATTAGCTAAACTGCCTTCATCATCTGCCAGATGTTTCAGACGTTTTACACATTATTTTCCTAAGCTATTTGAATAGTTTGTTTCTTTTTTATGTGTGTTTAGCCATACATCCTATTTGTGTAGCACCTGGCAGGTTCAATTCAAGTTCAGTTTTTTCCCTGACTGTGCCCATCCTCAAGTCTTTGTTTACCCGCTAGACCAAACGTCTTTTCATTTCAGAGATGTACTGGGTGTGCAGAAAATTCTTGTCTTTTAGAACAAATGATGCGCCTTTTCATTTAATGCAACTCTGTATTCATTATAACATATTTATTTTTTACTATACAAACAGTGTAGGTATCGGAATTCAGCTTGGTATAGGTCTCACAGCAGAGATCAGACTAGTGAAGGGAGAAACAGCACAGGGAGGCAATCATTTGGGCTTCAAAGAGCGATGAGTTCATCAGTGTGCTGCTTCTCCTTTCACAGTCCAGTCACAGGTAGGGACCCATGTCACTGAACTGCAGCAAAGAAAAATAAGGTATCCTGTAGACATTTGCGATTAGTTTCGTACGAATCCGAATTACAAATTTTTACGAATACGAATTCTGTACGAAATACGAAATTTCGTTTACGAATTTCGGATCCAAATTATCCGAATCCAAACTACTAAATGATGAATTTCAACTAATATGAAAGAAATTATAGCAGGTATAACGAATGATTCGAATGAATTCGAGATTAAAGTGGAGTTCCACCCACTTTTACAACTCTTCAGCATCCCTCACTAAACTGTGCACTGTAAACAAATTGGATATTTTTTTTATTTTTTTTTCAGCACAGACTGTATATCTGCTGTATTCATTTTTCACTTCCTCCTCCCTGGCCGCGGCCCATCGCATCATTTCCTGTTTGCAATGCCTCCTGGGAAGGGGCAGCAACTTCCTCTCAAACTGCCGTTGCTATGGAAACCTGACCTGAAACCTATTACACTGCTTATGCTGCACTGAGCATGTATGAGATCTGCAAGGATGAGATCCAGGAAGAAATACAGTCTGGCTTCAGATGCCCACACTTAAGATGGCCACGGCCTAGTGCAAGTTTATAAAATAACAAACTACTGCTAAAAACTAACAAAACAGACCTTAGTTTACAGACTAACTTTACTAGAATACATTAAGCTTGTGTATTATAGGGGTATTTTTATTTAAAAAGTATAATTTCGGCCGGAACACCACTTTAAGTATAACGAATATCGACACTCTACGAATAATAACGAATTATCCAAAAACGTATTAACGTTACATAACACATAAGTCTATTGTCTATTGTTCACCAATCACTCAGATGAAGTACGAAATAAGAAATTTCGTATTCGTAAACGAAATTTTCGTATTTCGTACTTCCTCTGAGTGATTGGTGAACAATAGACATTTATAGACTTGTGTTTTGTAACGTTAATACGTTTTCGGATAATTCGTTATTATTCGTAGAGTGACGATATTCGTAACAATTCGTAACGATATTAACGATTTGTAACGATTCGTACGAAATTCGTATTTTATACAAATCTGAATTAAATTTCGTACACGAATTACGATTTTTTTTTTTTTTTATACGGAACGGAACGAAACAATTTTTTTGACGGCTCCCATGTCTAGTATCCTGCCCTGCCAGACTGTGCTGCACTGTGCGGCAGAGCTGTGTACATTTCGGAAACTGGATTGACAGACATGTAAATCTTTCTGCAACTATTGTCCCCTTTGTAAAATTCTCTTTCCAGTTGCAGTAACAGCATTTTTGGGTTTCCCCTTACTTACAGCTCCTGGCAGCAATGGTCAACAGGACAGCAGGGTGGGAATTTCCCTAGCACAGACACAGCCATAATCCTGTCAGTTTCTAATCCTTCTCTTGTCTATGCAATAAAAAAAGGTTTGGGCTTTACAGTATATACCGTGGGTATAGAAAAGAATCACCCCCTTTAAAATAATCACATTTTGGTGCTTTGCAGCCTGAAATGAAGACAGACACCTTTTTTGTTTTATCCAGCTGTATTTACATTTACAAATTCAAAAACAGAATCACTGAGTTGGAAAAGGGATCACCCCCCCTCCTAAAAATGACTTGTAAACTCAATCGGGTGTAGCTAATCCCTTTCTCGAGGGTACAGAAAGCCATTTGACTTTCAACTGTGATCAGCTATGGTCATTTTGATCAGCTCAGGATGAAAAGAGCTTTCCTGCTGGTAGTGCAACTGGATAGCTGAGACAAAAGAAAGGGTTGTGTGGGTGTCGTGACTTGTTTACCAGCCTCTAGTGTGTGCTAGAAGTGAGAGTAGCAAAATTATAGTTTAGCTCAGGGCTAAGCCTGAGCTATGTAATCTGTGTCAGGGTTTCCTAAGGTTCTGGGCTGAGTGACTCATCCTGGCAGCCCTCTGGTGCCTCCCCCTGGTCTAGAGGGTTGGAGAATCTTCTAGAAATAGTGGGTGGAGGTTAGGAGGAGCTGCCTTGAAGATTTTTGGAGCCTCAGCCAATCCTCAGAGGCAGGGGGCTGAGATCACTCCATAAATAGACATGGGCGATTCCAGCAGGGGCAGTCGGGTGGAAGATGGAGATACAGTGTTAACTAGGCTGTTGGTGGCCCATAGTAGTACCCCCTCGTCTGGGGGGTGTCCTGCCTTGAGCCGGGGGTCGGGTGCTGGAAGGATCCTGCCATAACACACGGTAGGAAGTCTTTCCTGGAGGCATGGGAGCAAGAGAGAAGACAGAGTGAGTAGTCAACACTGTTGGTGACTAACAAAAACGAGACTGCCACATGTAGCCAGTCTCACTGAAGACAGCTGTGTGCTTAAGTCTTCATTCTTCACTGAGAGATCTCCTGAGAGTTAGCCTGGAGGGCTAGTGAAAGGGGCAGCTTCAGCCAGGTGGGTTGGCAGTGCCGGAAGAGGTGGTGCTGAGATCAATGGCCACAGAAGAAGATTTACAAGCTGTTTCACTACATTTTTGCTACACCACAAGGGACTGCGAGTTCCTTCCTGTAAAGGGCTGTTGCCACAATCTGACTGGGAGCCTGACAGATTATTCTATAGTGATTTAGATGGAGCAAGCAAGTGTGTGCAGGAGGCAAGTGAAGGAGACTGTATATAGACTGTATATAGGAAGATGTCCCTGAAGTTTTGCTGAAAGTTTTGCTGAAGTCAAGTGGGCATCCCATAATCTCTCATCCCTATCCAAGTTATTAACCCTCAATAAATAACAAAAACAAAGTCACGGACTGTTCTCTGACTCTGGGGTGCTTGTGAAAATTCGGTGTGCCTGGCTGTACGTGGGGTGCGCTATTCTTGCTTGAAGGCCTAGAACTGCAAAAAGACCACTGAGACTTTCACAAGGTGTCCGCTATATGTGGAAATTTTGTTTTTTCCCTCAGAACAGTAATGGGGTTCTGAGGGTTAATTGTACAGGTTAACTTTGGCATCAGTTTGGCTGGGCTGTACTAGGGTTCTGCCTGGTCATGGGTACACTGAGGTACACATGACAGGCCTAGAACCAGTCCTGGTTGGACGTCTTAGGTATCAGTCTTCCCCGGAGCCAATCAGTGGGTGCGTCTGGCCCCGCTGTGTAGTCTGGGGAAGGGTTTTTAAGGTGCTGAAGTCACGTGTTCGGGGTTCGGCCGTAGCTGTCTGTTCCTGGTTCCGGACCGGGGTAGCCCGTGAGGGGTCCCGAGCCTGGGAGCGTTTGCCGTCCCGCAACATGGTCAGTTTGACTAGCCTCACAGACTCGCAGGGTCTGGGGCAAGGATCCATCCATTCACGAGTCTCAGAACCGGCTGGTCCAAGGCACAGTAACTGAAGGAGGATTCAAGGCTCGCATAGGCGACCGGAGGAGGGCCAACAAGCTGGCATCTCAAGAAGAGCCTGGTTGCTGGGTTGTTATGGACACTAAAGAATCCATAGTTTCACAGTACTGCCAAGGAGACAGAGAAAGTTCCAGGTACTGGGGAAAGGTTCCCTTCGGTTGCAAGTTCATTCTGTGTTAGAGACTTTTAACAAGTTTTCGGATCACATCGGCAGCTGTCATACCTCTGGCTAGAGGTTAGTCTGGCATTGAAGTACCCAGCTGCGAGTGGCTACTCTCTGGGTTTTATTAGAGACATTCTATTGTCAGCAGTTCAAGGTGGCTGAGTTTATTCATCCTTGCCCTCTATTCCCATCTAAGCCCCCGTACACACGGTCGGGAATTCCGATGGAAAATGTCCGATCGGACCATGTTGTCGGAAAATCCGCCCGTGTGTGGGCTCCATCGGACTTTTTCAGTCGGAATTTGAGAGATCCTGCTCTCAAATTTTCCGACAACAAAATCCGATCTGACTTTTTCCGATCGTGTGTAGAGAATTCCGACGGACAAAGTGCCACGCATGCTCAGATCAAATTACGAGACCAAAGCTATTGGCTACTAGCCTCTACGTAGTTCCGTCGTACGCAACGAACGTCACCACGTTCAGAATGATCGGGATTTTCCGACAACTTTGTCCGACCGTGTGTATGCAACACCAGTGGCGGACAAAATCCGTCTGAAAAAATCAGACGGATTTTGTGGTCGGAATTTCCGACCGTGTGTACGGGGGCTAAGACTGTGTTTGTTGGATGTTACCACTGCAAGAATAAAAACCTTAAAAAAGGACTTTTATTGTGTCAGCATCCAAAGTTGTTGGGTACTAACCCTGGGAACCCCTAGACATGGATCAACAAGCCAAGCGGAGGTAACCGGTAAGCCCATAAGTCAAGGCCGCCCCATTGAGTGTTATGGCCGCTACATATACAAAGGTAAGAGAATGCAATAATTGGATGTCCACTTTCCTGCCAAGCACTTAAATTCCAATCCTCTTATCAGTTGTTTAGGATTCTTCTCAAGGGCAGCCAGTTCAAACTTTTCCCCAGAAACACAAGATAGCAAATCCCTGAAATATAAAAGAAGAAGCCAGCAAGCATTTTATGTGTGAACTATACATACTTATTAATAAATGAATCATTTGCACTAAACACATATATTGGTCAGTGAGGGGGCCAAAAATGCCCCAACAGCTGCTTATAAGTGAAATATCAGTTATCTGTGGGCCAACTGTAATTGTAATGTAATATATCTCACGGAGAGTGAGCCAGAAAAAGCCCCCAGATCTGTAATACTGGAAAGTCCCAAGCATTCCTGGTAATAAATCCCACACTGTACTAATTTAATTTCAATAACTTTTTTTTTTCCATAAACTATGTAACCTTCTTAAAAAATGTTTCTCTGAATTATTACTTTTTTTAATCAATGTTGGTTACTGCTCAACATTTCACTATGGAAAGCCCATGTAGCAGCACCAGAACTACTGCCATAGCACTATACACTACTTCTATGGGGCTCAAGGGTTCGTGATTCTCCACATTGGACACCCGTGACCCGACCATGATGCTGTCTCCATGCAGTCAGAACTGGTTTTCCAAAAAGGCATTTTTGTGATGGTTTCTTGGCAAGCATGGCAATTATAAGGAACTGGCAGGCCCAGGGCATACATTGTAGGTCATCTAGTCACAATTTAGAATGCTAGACAAAGAGGGAAAGAATTACCAGTGTCGAGGAGGTTTAAGGTGCCTCAAAGGTTTATCACTCTCTTTCTGGCTATTTTCTGGGCATGAGGTTTTTAAAAGCATTGATTTATTTCATACATTGGTGGCCCACAGTTTTTTTGTTTGCATGTAACAATTACTCACTTATAGGAGAACTCAGATCTCAGTGACCAGATATAAAGACTCTCTAATGCTGCGTACACGCGGTCGGAATTTCCGATGGAAACAGTCCGATGGGAGCTTTTCAACTGATTTTCCGACCGTGTGTATGCCCATCGGTCTTTTTCTGTCGGAATTTCCGACGGATTTTGGATTGAGAACCTGTTCTCAATTTTTCTGACAGAAAACCTTTCTATCGGATTTTCCGATCATGTGTATGCAATTCCGACACGCAAAATTCCGACGCATGCTCGGAAACAATTTGACGCATGCTCGGAAGCATTAAACTTCCATTTTATAGTGCTGTCCAACGTGTTTTATGCCGCTGTGTTACTGACCGTCGGAATTTGGTGTGACCCTGTGTAGGCAAGACAGTTTGAGCGAAATTCCGACTAGAAAACCATCAGAGCTTTTTCCGACGAGAATTCCGACCGTGTGTACGCAGCATAAGGCTGCTTTCACACTGAGGCGCTTTACAGGCGTTTTAGCACTAAAAATAGCGTCTTCAAATCGTCTGTAAAGAGCCTCTCCTGTCACTCCAGTGTGAAAGCCCGAGTGCTTTCTCACTGGTGCGGTGCGCTTGCGGGACAATAAAAAAGTGCTGCAGGCAGCATCTTTGGGGCGCCCCTGCCTATTGAAATCAATGGGCAGCGCCGCCGAAGCGCCTGCAAATCGCTTCGGCAGCGGCATATTGAGGGCGCTATTAACCCCTTTATCGGCCACTAGCAGTGGTTAAAAGCGCCCTGCTAGGGGGCGAAAAGCCGCCGACGCCCCCCCTCCAGTTTGAAAGTGCCCTAAAACAATCCTCCCTTTGGGGGTCTATTTCTAAAAATTCTTTATGCAAATGCCTCAGCATTCACACAGACATCACAAATAATCCCCAAAATGTGTCTAATATAGGCATTTCCTTTGATTGTCAGATTCAGCTAGTGCACGCAATGCAGTATTTTTCAGAAATATTGCCACCAGAAAAAAATGCATTATGGCCACTAGAGGGATCTGATGACAGGAAAACACGTCCAGCACATTACAGGAATTATTTGCAAAGCTGTGCGAATGCTGAGGCATGTACAAAGCTCATTTTTTTAAATAAGTAGATCCCTGAGTGTAAGAGCCCAGTTTAAGCCCAGTTTAAAGCCCAGTCATTCATTGACACATAACAAGTCCGGTCAGCAGTTTGAGACTTGACTGGCTGCATGCTTGTTTTAAGTCAGTAACTCACCAGTACGGATTGGCTTCATGTTCAAGTCGAACTTGAGTTCGACTCGAACATTGGCTGTTCGCCGAATAGCGAACAATTTGGGGTGTTCGCGTCAAATTTGAAAGCCCCAGAACACCCTTTAAAAGTCTATGAGAGAAATCAAAAGTGCTAATTTTAAAGGCTAATATGCATGTTATTGTCATAAAAAGTGTTTGGGGACCCGGGTCCTGCCCCAGGCGACATGTATCAATCCAAATTTTTTTTTTTTAAATGCCCGTTTTTTTCGGGAGCAGTGATTTTAATAATGCTTAAAGTGAAACAATAAAAGTGAAATATTCCTTTAAATTTCGTACCTGGGGGGTGTCTATAGTATGCCTGTAAACTGGCGCATGGTTCTCGTGTTTAGAACAGTCTGACAGCAAAATTAAATTTCTAAAGGGAAAAAAAAGTCATGAGTAATAGCGGCTATAGTGAATTGTCGGCTATAGTGAATTGTCTATGGGAGAAATCAAAAGTGCTAATTTTAAGGGTTAATATGCAAGTTATGCCCCGTAAACACGGTCGGAAATTCCGACCACAAAATCCGTTGAATTTTTTCCGACGGATTTTGTCCGACACTGGTGTTGCATACACACGGTCGGACAAAGTTTTTTGGAAATTCCGATCATTCTGAACGTGGTGACTTTCGTTGCGTACAACAAAACTACGTAGAGGCTATTAGCCAATAGGTTTGGTCTCCAAATTTGATCTGAGCATGCGTGGCACTTTGTCCGTTGGAATTCTCTACACACGATCGGAAAAAGTCCGATCAGATTCTGTTGTCGGAAAATTTGAGAGCAAGATCTCAATTTTTTCCGACGGAAAAAGTCCGATGGAGCCCACACATGGTCGGATTTTCCATCGAAATTTCCGACCATGTGTATGGGGCATTATTGGCATAAAAAGTGTTTGGGGACCTGGGTCCTGCCCCAGGGGACATGTATCAATGCAAAAAAAAGTTTTAAAAACTCACGTTTTTTCGGGAGCAGTGATTTTAATAATGCTTAAAATAAAACAATAAAAGTGTAATATTCCTTTAAATTTTGTACCTAGGGGTTGTCTATAGTATGCCTGTAAAGTGGTGCATGTTTCCTGTGTTTAGAACAGTCTGACAGCAAAATGAAATTTCTAAAGGGAAAAAAGTGCTAGCGCTAGTGCCGGTTATAATGAATTGTCGGTCCGGCAATACACATAAAAGTTAATTGATAAAAAATGGCATGGAATTTCCCAACAGGGGAACCCCAAGCCAAAATTTTAAAAAAAAATGCGCGGGGTCCCCCTAAATTCCATACCAGGCCCTTTAGGTCTGGTATGGATATTAAGGGGAACCCCGGGCCAAAATAAAAAAAAATGGAATGGGGGTCCCCCTCAAAATCCATACCAGACCCTTCAGGTCTGGTATGGATTTTAAGGGGAACCCCGTGCCAAAATTTAAAAAAAATGGTGTGGGGTCCCCCAAAAAAATCCATACTAGACCCTTATAAGAACACGCAACCTGGCAGGCCACAGGAAAAGAGGGGGGATGAGAGAGCGCCCCCCCCCCTCCTGAACCCCCCTCAATTTTTTCCGACGGAAAAAGTCCGATGGAGCCCACACATGGTCGGATTTTCCATCGAAATTTCCGACCATGTGTATGGGGCATTATTGTCATAAAAAGTGTTTGGGGACCTGAGTGTTTTGGGACCCCCAGGGGACATGTATCAATGCAAAAAAAAGTTTTAAAAACGGACGTTTTTTCGGGAGCAGTGATTTTAATAATGCTTAAAATGAAACAATAAAAGTGCAATATTCCTTTAAATTTTGTATCTGGGGGTTGTCTATAGTATGCCTGTAAAGTGGCGCATGTTTCCTGTGTTTAGAACAGTCTGACAGCAAAATGAAATTTCTAAAGGGAAAAAAGTGCTAGCGCTAGTGCCGGCTATAATGAATTGTCGGTCTGGCAATACACATAAAAGTTCATTGATAAAAAACGGCATGGAATTTCCCAACAGGGGAACCCCTAGCCAAAATTTAAAAAAATAAATGCGCGGGGTCCCCCTAAATTCCATACCAGGCCCTTCAGGGCTGGTATGGATATTAAGGGGAACCCTGCGCCAAAATTTAAAAAAAAAAGGAGTGGGGGTCC
Organism: Lithobates sylvaticus; assembly: GCA_028564925.1. Lineage (NCBI taxonomy): Eukaryota > Metazoa > Chordata > Amphibia > Anura > Ranidae > Lithobates > Lithobates sylvaticus. The sequence continues at coordinate 10,947,582 of CM053038.1, read as the reverse complement.
CCTTCAAAATCCATACCAGACCTGAAGGTCTGGTATGGATTTTAAGGGGAACCCTGCGCCAAAATAAAAAAAAATGGCGTGGGGTCCCCCAAAAAATCCATACTAGACCCTTATCTGAGCACGCAACCTGGCAGGCTGCAGGAAAAGAGGGGGGACGAGAGAGTGTTCCACCTCCTGAACCGTACCAGGCTACATGCCCTCAACATTGGGAGCGTGCTTTGGGGTAGCCCCCCAAAGCACCTTGTTCCCATGTTGATGGGGAGAAGGGCCTCATCCCCACAACCCTTGCCCGGTGGTTGTGGGGGTCTGCGGGCGGGGGGGGCTTATCGGAATCTGGAAGCCCCCTTTAACAAAGGGGACCCCCAGATCCCGGTCCCCCCTCCTGTGTGAATTGGTAGTGGGGTACACATGTACCCCTACCATTTCACATAAAAAGTGTCAAAAAATTTCTCAAAGACAAGAGATGTTTTTTGACAATTCCTTTATCAATTTCTTCTTCTTCCTCCATCTTCTTCTTCCCCCACATATTCCACTGCTTCCTTCTCCGGTCTTTTCGTCCGGCATCTTCATCCGGCTTCTCCGCCTTCGTCCTCCACGCGATCCGCCTCAGTGGGAGTGTTCCTCTGTGTGACGCTTCTGTTGAGGTGACAGTTCTTATATAATGGAGGGAAGGGCCACCCGGTGTATTCCTTTGGCTTTCCCCATGTTGTCAGAGGGGGGCGGGATCACCCATTTACGTAAATAGGGTGACCCCGCCCCCTCTGACAACACATCCCTGTACGTCAGAGGGGGCAGGGTCACCGGGTGGCCCGACCTCCATTATATAAGAACTGTCACCTCAACAGAAGTGTCACACAGCGGAATACTCCCACTGAGGCGGATCGTGCGGAGGACGAAGGCGGAGAAGCCGGAGGAAGATGCCGGACGAGAAGACATGGGGGAAGAAGATGATGGAGGAAGAAGAAGAACACCGAAGGAAGACCAGAAGAAAGAAGATGGAAGAAGAAACAGGGAAAGAAGAAGAAATTAATCAAGGAATTGTCAAAAACCGTCTCTTGTCTTTTTTTTTAATTTTTGACACTTTTTTTGTGAAATGGTAGGGGTACATTTGTACCCAATTACCAACTCACACGGGGGGATCTGGGGGTCCCCTTGTTAAGGGCAAGGGTTGTGGGGATGAGGCCCTTCTCCCCATGGACATGGGGACAAGGTGCTTTGGGGTTCCCCTGTGGGGAAATTCCATGCCGTTTTTATCAATGAACTTTTATGTGTATTGCCGGACCGACAATTTATTATAGCTGGCACTAGCGCTAGCACTTTTAAATTACTTTTTTTTCCCTTTAGAAATGTAATTTTGCTGTCAGACTGTTCTAAACACGGGAAACATGCGTTACTCTATAGCCACCCCCCAGGTACGAAATTTAAAGGAATATTTCTTATTTCACTCTAAGCATTATTAAAATCACTGCTCCCGAAAAAACGGACGGTTTTAAAACTATTTTTTGCATTGATACATGTCCCCTGGGGCAGGACCCAGGTCCCCAAACACTTTTTATGACAATAACTTGCATATTAACCCTTAAAATTAGCACTTTTGATTTCTCCCATAGACAATTCACTATAGCCGCTATTACTTCATGACTTTTTTTTCCTTTTAGAAATGTCATTTTGTGCAGGGACTACTCTAAACACGGGATAAAAACGCCACTTTACATGCATACTATACACACCCCCCAGGTACGAAATTTAAAGGAATATTTCACTTTTATTGTTTCACTTTAAGCTTTATTAAAATCACTGCTCCTGAAAAAACGGCTTTTTTTAAAACTTTTGTTTGGATTGATACATGTCCCCTGGGGCAGGTCCCCAAACACTTTTTATGACATTGACTTGCATATAAGCCTTTAAAATTAGCACTTTTGATTTTTCATGTTCGTGTCCCATAGACTTTAACTGTGTTTGCATGTTCGAACAAAGTTTTTGCCTGTTCGCATATTCTGAAAGCGAACCGAACAGGGGGGTGTTCGGCTCATCCCTACTCACCAGCTAGGATAAGGTCTGGGAGCATTGGTATACCTTTACACATAGCTCCCAACTGTCCCTGATTTCGAGGGACTGTGCCTGATTTGGAGCAATGTCCCTCTGTCCCTCATTCCACCTCATTTGTCCCTCATTTTGGTTTGATCTATACAGTTGTATATAAAATGCACTTTTTGTCTTTCAAAAAGTGTTTCCCAGTGCTAAACATTTCATCCAAATTCCAATTTTTTTGCGGGACTGCAATATTGTGGTGGACATATCGGACACTTTTGACACATTTTTGGGACCATTGACAATTATACAGCGATCAGTGCTATAAAAATGAACTGATTACTCTGTAAATGTCACTGGCAGGGAAGGGGTTAAGGGGTTAAGACTAGGGGGTGATCAAGGGGCTAACTGTGTTCCCTCACTGTGTTCTAACTGAAGGGGGGATGGGACTTACTAGGGGAAGAGAGAGATCGGTGTTCATACTTTGTATGAACACACAATCAGTCTCTTTTCCCCTGAAAGATCCGGGATCTGTGTGTTCACACAAACAGATCCCGGTTCTCCACAATGGGAAGCAACGTAAGGTAACCTCGATTTGCCCATCCAAGCCAACCTGCCGCAGTAAAACTGCGGCGGCTGGTCGGCAAGTGGTTAACCACTTCAGCCCCGGAAGGATTTACCCACTTCCTGACCAGACCATTTTTTTGCCATACAATGCGTCAATTTTACTGACAATTGCGAGGTCATGAGATGCTGCACCCAAACAAAATTTACATATTTTTTACCCACAAATAGAGGTTTACTTTGGTGGTATTTGATCACCTCTGCGTTTTTTATTTTTTGCGTTTTAAACAAAAACAATTTAAAAAAAATGTTTTACTTTCTGCGATTGCCAGTTTTTTTTTTTTGGGTGGGGGGGGTTTACACTGTTTCTTTAACCTCCTAAAGCCGGTGGCTCCTGGCTCTTTAAGAGGTTTTATGATGCCGGGAGGTGGGGCTTAAGATCACGTGACCGCCCAATAAATGCTCTGTTCTGGGAGCATGCAGTGCATGCGCTCTCGGCACAGGTGTACTGGTAGCAATTCACGCAAATATGCAGCCCCTCGGCACTAAGGACCAGAGAGGCCGGCCCCAAGGGGTTATAATTTAATTATCACTTTTATTGTTGTCACAAGGAATGTAAACATCGCTTGTGACAGCAATAGGCAGTAACATGGTACTCTTCATGGAGAGATCTGGGGTCTATTAGACCCCAGATGTCTCCTCCGCCCTTAAAAGCATTTGATCATACCAAGATAAAATGCTTTTGTAGCACCCTCTAGTGTGCAACAAGTGTAGATAAATGTATTTTGTGACTTATGGTAGTTGTATGAGTTTGTTAATTGGGTCAGGGTTCAGATTCAGGTCAGGCTGGAAGGCTTTGCAGACCAGTTCTCTATTGCCTCCCCCTGTTTCTGGAGGTCCCTGGAAAGTTCTAGAAGCTAGTGGGGCGGAGGTAAAGAGGCTTGGTCTGAATGTTGATGAGAGTTTGGCCCAATCTCCAGAAAGGAGGTCTGGCAGGGTGGCTGAACCAGCCAATAAATAGTGATTGGCTGAAAACCCCCTGGTTTGGTTTGCACCAGTACTCCTGAACATGGAAAAAGTTTGGACGCGAACCCTATTAAAGTCTATGGGACCCTAACTTGAAAAATAAAAAGTCCCAATTTTAAAGGCTTACAGTATATGCAAGTTATTGGCCATAAAACGGGTATGGGAGCCTGGGAACTGCTCTGGGGAACATATATCAATACAAACCTTTTTTTTTTAAAAGATTGTTTTTAAAGAAACAGTGATTTCAATGATGCTTAAAGTGAAACAATACAAATGAAAAATTCCTTTAAATATAGTGCCTGGGGAGTCCCCTTTCTCTGCTTGTAAAGTGGCCCGCCTGTACCGTGTATAGAACCTGCTGCAGCAAAACTGACATTTGTAAGAAAAAAAATTACATTTAAATAGATTTTCCCGGCCTCAAGCTTTCTTGAAAATATGTGAAAAAAAATACGGTGAAAAAAACCCTTAGGTCTGGTATGGATTTTGAGGGAAACCCTCACGGCAAAATGTAAAAAAAAATAGCGTGAGCCCTCCCCAAAATCCATACCAGACCCTTATCTAAGTATGCAGCCTGGAAAGGGGATGTGGCGAGCCAGCCTCCTTCCTGAACCATACCCCCCCACCCCAAAGCACCTTGTCCCCAGCGATGACACACGGATGTGGAGTGTGAACGAACGAACAGGGTGTCGAGCTGCTGAGTTGGTGCCAGAGATGGGCCATACAAGGCCGGGCTGGAGTTTGACACCGCGCAGTAAGCCACAGCCTCTCTCCCCATATAGTCCGCCATCGCTACATCTACTTGTTAAAATATTTAAACATTTCTTGGCACAATGTATGGCGAGGAAAGTGACACCACTATTATGTGCTGCAGGTTTGCAACTTCCTACCTTACATCAAATGAACCCTTCACACTGTTGAGGTCCTCCTTGTGCTTCCTCCTCCTTGAAGCTGCCTGCTTTTAATGCTTTGAAAATATGATAGGCTGCCCTCAGATGTAATAGGACCCTGCCGCTTAACCATGAAATAGGAAGCTAATATAAAGACAGATTTACAATTATACTAGCTGTATTTTAAAATATATTTTGAGACTTGTATTGATTTAATTTAATAGATTTTTTGGGGTAATTTTAAATGACATAAATTGGGTATCTAACATTTTCCAGAATGATGCTTTAGTTCTTCAGTACATTAACAATACCTGAAATCAGAGTTTTAGCGGTTAATGTCTTCACACCTGATGTATGTAATCACTCAGCATCCCAGGAAGTGGTTGCTGCAGACTCAAAGACACAGATTTATTATCTCTTTATTTATGGTTTTACTTTCACTTGAACTTCTGTCATACTTTCTTGCGGGAGCACTCAGCTCAACAGATGTACCAATTACTCCTGTGTTATCAAGAGAGATAGAGCAGCAGCTTCCAGGCTTGTGTTTTTTTGACTCTTTTTGGTTTTCAATACCAAGTGGGATTTTGTATTTAAATACTTATATCTATGTATTAATTTGTCTAGTCCCTATAATGTTATTAGTCTGTTAAACCTATGAGCGCATGCTACTGTTAATATCACAATAATACGAGGTTAGCTATGAAGCCAAACACACGGCTAGGAATAATCAAATATTATTTATTTCCCAATAATCAAGAACGCTAACATAAAGTATTAAAAGACATTACAATATCACAAAGCTTACAATCAAATCATATAATATAAGAATATCAAAGATACTTATCACAGGGCCCTCCTTGTAGTCTCGAAAGATGGCCGCCAGACCATGAGGTGACTAGAGACATCCTCTCATGACCCCATTCCCAGCAAAACAGGAAGAGGAGCTCTCTGCGAATTCCTTTTACCAAGCTCACTCATTCAAACTCCCACACCCACTCAAAGTCACCCCCCCTTTGCCTTTCAGGTATCCATAGCGACCTTATAGTAACCGTCTAATTACACATGTCACAGCAGGTGGGCTACAAAGCTTTTGGTGTGTTTTCCAGCCTGGCTACATTCCAATCCAGGGAATGCCTTCTGTCCTCAAAGATATTGGGAATGTGATATTACATGAGTTCATATTGAATCCAACATATGCCGCTTTGCGACTGAAAATCGCATAAAAACCCTTCTTCAGACACGGTTCCTATTGAACAGTCCATAACTGTTTTGTCCCTGACATGCGTTTCCCAACCAGTATCCATAGAACAGTCCTTTAAACGTCTTAACGTGTTGTATTTTTACAACGTGTCCCTGACATGCGTTTCCAAACCAGTATCCATAGAACAGTCCTTTAAATGTCTTAACGTGTTGTATTTTTACAACGTGTGCAGAAACAGCTCCTATGGAACAGTCCATTGTGGTCTTACCATGTTATGCTTCCCAACACGTGCCGCTTTGCCACTGAGTAACACATCCTTCTTCAGCGACAGCTTCCATGTCACCAGTATGTATCTTTGGTATCTTCTCCTTTCCGGTGTCTTCAGGACGGATGCAGTACAGGCAAGGGGTGTCCATTCATTCACCATTCACCAGTATACATTCAGAGCAACATATCAAACAGCTCTCAAACACTGATCTATTATCTAGATAAGTCTTGAGGAGGGCCTTATTCACCCATATTATTAACCTACAATACGCATAGGTCACATTATACCATAATATAAATCAACTTCTTATCACACTATATACATATATCTGTATCCCATCCCTTTCTGCACCCCGCTCCCAATCCTATAACCCTTTACTGTACATATGGGTCGGGATTAGGCAGGCTTGCTCACAGCGGTATTGCAGGGCTCTGACTTGGCAGCAAGGTCTCTAATTTGAACACAGAGACCCTACCGTCAATTCGTCCCTCAACTTGCATAGACAAATGGGAGGTCCTTCTATATAAATACCGAGTCTAATATCACACATATAAATCTGCAAAAATGATTAAACAAAAAAAAAAAACACACTTCCATCCCTGTGCCTGGATTTCAGAGACCATGCCCAGGGTATACCATGCACCTCTACCTATGGTTAGGTTCAAGGAACCTTCCAGTTTTATGACTAGCGTTACATCGGTATTCTTTAGGACAAAGAAATAAACTCGTCTATGTCCCAAACGACACCCAGGTGCTTCCTCCCCAGCAATGATCCCTGAAATAACTTCCCAACATCTTTATGTTCACCACCATGATGTATTGACCCGGCATACAAAGGACATCATGGTCAGGCTTCCGACCGAGGGAAGTATCAACCTGCTTCCATCTCCTCTGATCACATGTGGGTGATTTAGCCTCAAATGCGACAAGATAGAATCCCCAATCCGTAAGCCCATTGATGCCACCAAATATACAGACCAAGTCCGCACTTCTGTATATGGGATCATACAGCCTAACACCTTTCACCATCCAAACTGGTACAGCCCATCCAGGCATTCGACCACCATTTTGGATTAGTGTAAGCGACGTGTTGTGGCAGAGTCTTACTGAGCGGTGATGTTAACTCATCAGGCCACTGCCCTTTAAACAGAGATTGCCCAATCAGCTTGATGCTGGTTGACACTTCCGCCCGTCACTGCGTGTACGCTAGAGCCCATAACCGATTTCTATCCTGTACCCTCACACCCTCCACCAACCTCTCAATATGGTTCACCAAATCTGGAGCTAATTTACCCTGGGTATTTTGTGAATGTTATTAAGGATGCCACCAATCTCTCTGAGTGACAAAGTCCCGCTCAAGCTATGGCTGAGAGTTTGTTCCTCAGGATACCGATGTCTACTCCATTACCAATACCCATCCCAGCTCCTATTCCCCCAATATAGTGCTGAATACATGCCTCCTCTTGTGGTTACTCCTCAGAGATAAGCATCCTGCATGCACCTTATTCCGTGTCCGCACATCTCTGGGAGTAAGTCACTGGTACGATGACAGCACTTGATTCAGCGTATACTCAGCAAATATAGGGTAATAAAACCACTGTGAGATGTCGCAGCACCATGTGGTGAAGGCATATTGTACTCTGGTAGTCAGCGTTTGCTCCCTTTATCTATCGGAGCATGCTCCTGTGTGTATACACTGGCATTCCCTGTGCAGGGTTTCAACTTCTCAGGTGAGACCTCAACCAGGCGCATCTCCCCCAGACAAGGAAATGTTCACCCCATTGACGTGTCACCTGACACCCTCTAGTCCGGCCAACAGACACCTTATTATGTATAAGTGCTCGCCTCCTGGGTACCTGCACCATATAAACTCCGTTACGTCAATACATGTCATACATTACACAACTTTCCTTATTTCAACTCCTCCCTCCAACAAAAAAAAAAACATATATATTTTACATTTCCATGTTCTGATGGATTGGATGTGTTATATTCCTTTCCCAACCTCCAACCCATTGTACGTATATTAATAACACGTTTGCATTCATCAGGAGAGAGTCCAGCAAAAAAAAAAAAATGTTTCAAGTCTTATTGATAGGCACAGTCTTTCAGATTCAGCACCAGATCGTCCATAGGAAAAGAAAAGTGTTAAAGTGAATCTTTTTGTTTGTCCCGTCTCTCCTGATATTTAGTGGAATAAATTTGGGGCGTGGTATGGCACAGACAAACTGCCAACCAGATGATCATCTGTCATCCATTTTTCCAGAACCTTTCCAATCTCGCTCCACCAGGATTCTGGAATTGAAAAACAAGAGCAGAATCAAATTCTTATCCATAATATCTGCTTGCTTATTATATTTACTCCTATTTCCTATTTACTTAGTATTCCTGGCTTCTGCAACTTGATCAAACTATCAAAACAACCCTGACCTCTTTAGGCAGACTCCACTCTAAAATGAATCCGCATGGTATGATCAAAAATTAAAAAAAAAAAACGAACGTCACTGTTGTTTCTCAAAAATTCTCAATTTAAAAACGCAAAAAAAAAAACAACCAATGCATTTATCTTTATCTTACGATCTATGCACTAACTTTATCTTACGATCTTTGCACTTATTCCCCTTTCAGGTGTATAAAGCCTAAACCTTTTGGAGCTTTTTACACCTGAACAAAACAACAATAAAATAGCTGACTAAGCCAATACCCAAAAAAAAAAAAAAATATTTTTTTTTTTTTTTTCCAAAAAAAAAACAAAAATTTAAAAAAGAATAAACATTAAAAGTCTGGCCATTATCACCCAAGAACAACATGACAAGACAACCACCATACAACAATGACAAACACTCAACTTTTAATTAAAGACATCCATGGATTTTCTCCTGAGAAGAGTACATGTTTCTTTTTTTTATCTGAAAGACAATAAGTTAATGGGAAAAAAAACAAACAAAACAAACAAAACAAACAAAACATTTGTAACTTCATCACAACATTTGCTACCTCATTTGTAACTCTTTAGTTTTGTCAGATTATTGTTTAAATATTTTCATTGTTTGCAAACAATTACTAATTAATGAGCTCATGGTACCATGTGATAATCGATTATGCATTTACAATAACCTAACCCCCGTGTTGGTCTCACTTTGACGGACCTGCAAACAAAACACAAATGTTTAGTATCCCAAACCTGTTCTCTCCCTGGTCTCTGGAAAAGGAACACAAAGACAATGATTAAACACGATTATCATGACAATTGACTTTAAGTGCCCCAAGTCTCTTTTCATTAATTGTACTGCTAGGGGAACACCGAGTTGTAGTATAAACAACTAACCTAAAAAAATAAAAATTACAACCATTAAAACTAAAACAGAAATTAATAAAAAAAAAAAAAAAATTGAAAAATGAAAAATTGAAAAAAAAAAAAAAAATAATTAAAAAAAAACAAAATATGAAAAAAAAATAATTCATAAAGAAAAAAAAAAAAAATAAAGAAATAAAAACATTAAAAATTAAAAATTAATAATAAAAAAAAATGGAAAAAATAAAAAAATTAATAATAAAGAAAATTAAAAAACCTAATAAAAATTCATTAAATTAATAAACATTAAACCTTATAAAAAAAAAAAATTACAAAAATACTTAAAACCTTATTCATAGGAAGGAAGCTTTGATCAGAGTATTTTTAACATACTTGCAGCTGACTAAGTGCTGCCAGCATTGCTTCCCCCAGTGCTATGTTTGAATAACCATTCGGCTACTTCCATTTTGATTTTATGCAACTGTCCTACATATTGCTTTTCGGTTTGTAGACTCCGTAATTGGGTCTTAACGGGGAATTGGGTTTGCTTACTATTGGCTCCATGCTTTGGATTGCTACCCCACCTGGCCGAATAACATTCATAATGCCTTGGGGTAGTCTTCCGGTATGATCTTTTTTTGATATCGTTATTCGCCCAACAATACTTTGCGATGTGACCTCCCCTTTTACACAAACAACATTTTAGCTCTGGTTTCTCTGCATAGGCCCTTTTTTTAACATCTTGTGCTGGAAATTCGCATTGCTGGATAATATTACTGTGATTGGAATTAACAGACTTTACACTTTCATCGTCTGAGGAGTCATCAGAAGTTTCCATTTCAACTCCTGAATCACTTTCAAGCGCAGTTATCACGTTTGTATTTACGTCTCCAGCATCAATTCCCATCATAGTAATATGATTTGCAGCAACAATAGTATATGGGTCCTCTTTATGTTCCACTTCTACTTCTGTACACTGAGCATGTGCGGAGGGTACCTCCACCATTGCATCTTCGGCTATTGTAGGTTTGGAGGATAAATCCATTATGGCTGCCTGTGTACCCTGTAACTCCTCCTTAAGCATTGCGATAACCTGCAAATTCTCAGCCTCCCTTTGATTCAAAAAGACGATGCAACCTTCTCTTAACTCACACGTTTTTCCTAATTCCTCCAATCTCTGTTCTAATTCGCATTTTTCCGTCACTAATTGTTCAATCTGACTACGCACTTGTGCATCTGCATTTTCAACCCTAATTAATATATCTTTTGTTATATTTTGTAGCTGCTGCATGAATTGCTTCCTTTCATCTATCCATTCTGATTCCTTCCGTTCAGAAATGTCTCTAATTTTTAAAAACATGCACATCAAATTTGCTAATCTCTGTTTTCTGCCTTTTCTTGATTTATTACTTATAAGGCTGTTATGTGTATTACATTGTGTCAAAAGTTCATAAAATTGTTGTGTCAACCCACCTTCTTGTGTCGATTGAAATGTAATAGCCCCATGTTTAGCGATGAATAGCTCGATGGCCTCCATTGATATGCTAACTAGCAACTAGCTACACTAAACAGTTGTTAAGACAATACACACACAGATGAACAAACAGATAAGCAACCCCCCACAAGCTGCTCAAATTCTAGTTTTTCACCTCTAGTCCCACACAGAAGACCCAAAAACAAAACACAACAAAAAAAAAAAAAAATACAAAAAATCCGTTTAAACTACGAACTTTTCCAGAAAAGACACTCTTAATGCTGTCTCCTCTTAAATTGCAGGCCACAGTGAACTCCTATTGGAACTGAGAGCTATCACACTCACATGGGTAACAAAAAAAAACTAAAAAATATAAAAAAAAAAAATTTAAATAATTCCCACTTTTTTCCTCAGCGCTGTGTGGCTTGTCCTGTCAATTTATCGATTATATAATATAACCCCAGGGGTGATCATCCCCTTACTCGCCAGTCACAATGACCGGTTACCTGGCCAAACTTACAAACATTTAACATACATACATATATCAGCCACAGCTCTCACCAGGTTCTACGCGTCCGCTTCACCGATGAGATCTTTCACAGAATTTTTATGATCATCCAAGCGTGGTTTCAGAATTCGCGAGCCAGCGCCAATCTTGTCCACACGAGAGACGATTTTCAGTTCTGGGTGTCTTTGATTACCAGGACTCAAAACAAAAATACATTAGTCTGTGGATTCTGTGTAAAAATACATTCTACACGCCTAAATCTATGGGGTGCCAAATGAAGTACGCGCTATAATACTTATATCTATGTATTAATTTGTCTAGTCCCTATAATGTTATTAGTCTGTTAAACCTATGAGCGCATGCTACTGTTAATATCACAATAATACGAGGTTAGCTATGAAGCCAAACACACGGCTAGGAATAATCAAATATTATTTATTTCCCAATAATCAAGAACGCTAACATAAAGTATTAAAAGACATTACAATATCACAAAGCTTACAATCAAATCATATAATATAAGAATATCAAAGATACTTATCACAGGGCCCTCCTTGTAGTCTCGAAAGATGGCCGCCAGACCATGAGGTGACTAGAGACATCCTCTCATGACCCCATTCCCAGCAAAACAGGAAGAGGAGCTCTCTGCGAATTCCTTTTACCAAGCTCACTCATTCAAACTCCCACACCCACTCAAAGTCACCCCCCCTTTGCCTTTCAGGTATCCATAGCGACCTTATAGTAACCGTCTAATTACACATGTCACAGCAGGTGGGCTACAAAGCTTTTGGTGTGTTTTCCAGCCTGGCTACATTCCAGCCTGGCTACATTCCAATCCAGGGAATGCCTTCTGTCCTCAAAGATATTGGGAATGTGATATTACATGAGTTCATATTGAATCCAACACCCGACAGGCTTTGGATTGAGAACCTGTTTTTAATTTTTCAGACGGAAAACCTTTCTATTGGATTTTCCGATCATGTGTATGCAATTCCAACACGCAAAATTCCGACGCATGCTCGGAAACAATTCGACGCATGCTCGGAAGCATTAAACTTCCCTTTTATAGTGCCGTCAACAGTGTTGTATGCCGCTGTGTTATTGACCGTCGAAATTTGGTGTGACCGTGTGTAGGCAAGACAGTTTGAGCAAAATTCCGTCGGAATTCCGACGGGAAAACCATCAGAGCTTTTTCCGATGAGAATTCCGACCGTGTCTAATAAGCATAAGTTAGCACACGGAATATTTAAGTGTCCCTCGTGCTAGTGCCAGCTGACCTAGTTAAAATCTCTTCTCCCCTTTCCCAAAGCCATAATCTTATGGCACTGTGGGGTTTAATACAAGCGCTGGACCTGGACCTGTCATAGGCACTCAGCAATAGTGCTGACAATGCCTGTCCTTTTCGGCCCCCTGCTCCATGAATAGAAGTTGTACTATAGCTTCCATGAATGGAAAGCACGATATGAATGGAGAAGGCAGACCTTTACCCAACAGGGAAGGTCATACAAGCATTTTATGTGAGGATCACTTTTACTCCTGCAGCTCAAGTCTTCAACCCAGGGACACAGCATAGAAACACATATATGGGAGGCAAAAAGAATATCCAATAGTGTAGATCGCTCAAGATATAAATTTATTGAAGTAAAAACAGACTCACATTTTAGCAGTACCAAAACAGCATGTCAGTATAGCATCGAGACACAGCGTCCTCAGCTCCACCTATCGTGATACCATCATCGCCCACTTCACATGTTGTGCCTCCCAGGCTTCCTCATAGGTGTAAGCTCCTACACCTACACCCCTACAGAGCGATCTACACTATTGGATCTTCTTTTTCCCACCAATATATGTGTTCCTATGCTGTGTCCCTGGGCTGAGGAGTTGAAGACTTGAGCTGCAGGAGTAAAAGTGGAGTGCTCTTTGATCCTCACATAAAATGCTTGTATTACCTTCCCTGTTGGGTGAGGTCCATTCTAAAGCCTCATACACACGCTAAGATTTTCGGACGACTGAACGTCCGTTTTTTGTGGCACGCTAGTTTCATGTCGAAAGTGAAGAGGTTACTCACATTATGAATATTTTTCTACGTCAGAATACCACTTCAGAAGTGATGTAATGTGTTGAATAGTTTTGTATGTATTCTTTTGTTTCTGAGCATCCGTAGTCTTGTTCTTTAAGATTTTTTTCCGTACGAAAACCATACTAATGATACAAAAATTGGACGTTGAGTTCACATCCAAAAAATTTTTTATAGCCTGCACATCCAGCTTTTGTCTGACGAAAAAGCAAAATTGGCTGTCGAAAGCACCGTACTAACAATCCGAAAATCGTCAGACAGCTCGTTGTACGAATTTTTCGCATCATGTGTACGGGCCTTAACGGGTGAGAGGACACCCAAAAGGGGATTGCCGAGCACTGAGGTGGATTAATGAAGAGGCTGTGTGGTGTCTGGGATTATACACACCTGTTTTTCACTTGGAATGAATTATTGTGACCATTTAGTGGGTGTCAACACACCCAGATGGTCGCTCTATTTTAAAAAATATAAATTTAATTATTTTTAAATTAGCAATGTATAACACAACAATTTAGTTTATGATATAGCTTCCAATAACAAAAATTGCCTTTGGTGTTTCAAAATATAAAATGTACTCATTATTACTGATAGGAATTAGAGGGGGGTCTTTTCCTTTTTTTTCCCCCCATTTTTTCCACCAAGGCGCTCCTTCAAATGTCTGTTCTCCCTTGTATTTCTCCCTCCCTTTTTTCGTTTTTCTTCTCCGACATATTTATAGTATATAATGGTATATCATTGTAATTTCCAGGTGTATCCACCCATGTGCTCCCTTTGTGGGGGCTGCAGGATTCTGTGACCACTTGTAAGCCTCACGGTTTTGGGGTCGCCCCTAGGGGGGGTAGGTGTGGACAATTCAGCAGCGGACTCTGGGATCATCTCTAAGGAAATTTGTTGGTTTTTTAAAGAAAGTCTCTGGCTTAAGCAAACTTGCTTGGTGGAAAAGGTAAATATTTGCTAAGGATGCATGTTATAATATAACTGTATTGTACACTAATGCTAACCAATTTTGTACAATATTGAAAATGTCCATTTGTTGTATTAACAGAAATGTAAGAACCCCCTGAAGAAGACTATATTTTCCAAGGTCGAAATGCATTGGGATATTTCCATACACCAAATGGTGTTCAAGTCAAGTATTATAGGAATTCATTTTTGATATCTTCACTTAGAATAGAAAATTATGTTATATGAATAGTGTTTTCCTAGTCCATTTTTGTTTCGCTTTATGTACACCAGAGCTCATATTTTAATTCTTGCATTTCAATGATGTTCAAACAATCTTGGATAATAAAATCAATAATTTTTTACTAGGATTTTGTCTCTCAATTGCTGCTAAAAAAAAACATGGGGATTTCTTTTTTTCAAATTCTTGTATCGGGGTGTGCAGCTTTCTCAGACTCCAATACATGTGTCTTTCCATGCTGGCATTATACACACAACTACCATTTCTGATGGGAATTTAAATAAACGCACCTTATATATTTATTGCATGAACTGGACTGTATATGGATGCACTTTATATTTTCTTTGCAAGAATTGGACTTCCTTTTTTGCACTCTATATACATATATTGATCTTGCACTGGGTTGATTGATTATATATCATTTTTAATTATTTGCTTTGTTGCACATACTATTTGTTTACATATTTGTAGATTTGCACGAATTGATACACTGAGGTTATGTGTTCATAATAATTAGTGATAGCTGTGGGTTATGCACTAGTTTTAATATATTTGAAGATTTTTGATTTATGTACCTTATTAATAGGTAGCGCTTTACCAAGTTTTGGTTTATAAAGTTGTACCAAAGTTTCACTCCAAAGTTGACACAACTTTGGAGTCGTACAAGTGTGAATGGAGCCTAAACAAGCAAATCAAAGCCCAACTCCAGCTAATATTTTGTAGGTAGTGTAGCCTTTGGGGATAATAGCTCCATGGGATTAAGTGCATAAACCGTTTAAACTTGAAACAAAAGGCTTTTATTTATAAGCAAATCAAAAATAAGGCTTCCTTCAGCACACAGGTCAAAAATATAAAACAAAGTCCGCTTATCTTCAGCACAAAACAAAAATCGAAGAAAAAGCACATACAGTTTTGTAGCTGGGCCTTCAACCCAGAGTTTAAAGTCCTTGCTGAATCTTTAGCCGCCTCCAAACAACACAGCTCATCAGACAGGTGTAATCACCTACTCCTCCTCACCACCAACTCTTCACTACTTCCTGTCTTTTATGAGCTGTTTCCTGGAGGCCCTTAACCCCCTGTGTGCTGAATCCCTGTGGTCAGGGAGGAAGGCTCTTTCCCACCCGAATATCACTTCAGAGCCTCCCAAATTCCGGGTCCCAAATAAATCTCTATTAAGATAGAGAGGACTGCGAGTCAGTCCTCTCCTGATTGACTAATCCCAGAATCCCTCACCCATTTTGGGTGACCCCCTGAACACTACTGCGATTCCCTTAAAGGGACCACAATCCAAATACTGGTGCTATATAGCACCTGTCCAGGACCCAATCTTGGCGTCCTGTACAGTAGTTACAGCAAGAGGTTTTCCATTACATTTGGGAATTTTTTTTTTTTTTTACCGTATGAACAAAATTAAATAAATAAAATCTGGCTTTAGAGTGGTGATCAGCGGTATTCAGCAGCACAGACAGCGGGAAAGGTTGGTATATACATTCTTCTTTTACAGGTATATATTTGTTGGGCAACTTTGGTATAGTGACAGTTGTATAGTGACTTGTGTATATGCTGTAAGGATATTCTTTGTGGTGTAAGACTTTTGCAGAGCACTGAGTATTTATATTTTATAGAAATGTTTTATGTAGCTTGTATCGATTATGAGCATTGTTCATACATTGATTATCAATTTATTTTGCATGGCATGAAGAAAAATTATGGTGCGATACAAATAAATAATAGTGGCACACATACTCTGGTACAGACTATTATAGAAAAAAAAGTAAAGGACTGTAAATGCACTGTGGTTTTAATGTACCTTCAATGCTGAATGTGTTACATATACTAACATTACCACAATAAAGATCTTACTTTGTCATAAGCCTGCTGTTAACAGAACAGTATTTTGCCTTTTTGTAATTTGGTTAACACCTACAAACCCAGAATGATGTAGGAGGCGTGTGGGTGAAAGAGAAGCTGACCGTATCTTAGCTGTGCAAAGAAGTTTTTTTTTTTAAAATATGGTCAAACCACAACTTTTGCAGAGACGTGTAAGGTAAATGTTCCACGTGGGCTAGGAAACTATTACACATTATGTAAGTATGTCACATGTGTGGTCAGGGCCCAAGGTTGGAGAAAAGGTTGAATACTTAAACAAAATCTATTTTACTTTTAAATACTTCTGCAGCTTTCTTTTGTCAAGAAATTAGCAGTGGTGGTTTTGGCATTTTAATTTAAAGTGTTACTCCAACCAAAATGGTTTCTCTTTAATTGTGGATAGAATGGGGAAGCGTTAGAACCTCTGTCAGGCTTTTATAGATGTCGGCATCCTTGTTGGAATGAGGTGGTCACTATTCAACATTGCAGGGTTTTCTGAAATAAGCAGAGTTGCTAAATTCTTACAAACCAATGTGAAAGCCCAGATGGGGTTTCCAGATCCTTGTAAGAATTGGGTTCCTCTAGCAACTACTCACAGTCTTCACATTAGGCTGTTTAATGCAGACAAGTGTACCTCACAAGGAAACCTCCACAACCAAAGGAACTCCTTCCAACAAATCATGACTATAGGATCACCTGCACAGTCATGTTGGCTCCTCCATGTATCCGGCCTGAAGGGGTTGAGAAGCCTCCAGACCCCGACTGTCCCCAATAACACTGGTTTCTATGTCTGTCTATAGTGCCTGCCTGTCCCTAACAAACAAGTTCCTCTCCCAAACTACACTTTCCACTATGGCCCCCACTTTGTGTTGGAGATTCAGTCTCAAGCTGTGCTGTTTCTCCATTTTGTGCTAATTTCTTCAAGTTTACTGAGCCAGCCAGGTGCCAATTGTTACAATGTTTGTATGTTCCTCAGGTTGACCTGAGAGCTAGGGGTAACCAGACTGTACCGGTTAATGCTTTTCCCGCCGTTTTCAGCCGGGTTACCGCCCCCTACCAGTCAACCAAGATAAAAGGGGCTCCTGGAGTTCGGCCTGGGGAATTTCTGCCAAAATGTAGCTGGTTACTCTGCTCTTTATGGGGGATGGGTGATAGGAGCCTTATCAGGGTTCCTGGCAAGGGTCTTGAGCCTGGAGGCCCTCATGGACTTGTAGCTTCTAAGGGTAAAAGGGAAAAGATTGGCCACACACCACCACAAATCTTATGCCCCATACACACGGTCGGACATTCCGATGGAAAAAGTCAGATCGGATTATGTTGTTGAAAAATCCAATCGTGTGTGGGCTCTATCGGACTTTTTCCGTCGGAATTTCCGACGGAAAAGTTTGAGAGCAGGATCTAAAATTTTCCGACAACAAAATACAATCTGATTTTTTCAGATCGTGTGTAGAGAATTCCGACGCACAAAGTGCCACGCATGCTCAGAAAAAAATTGGAGACGAAAGCTATTGGCTACTGGCCTGTACGTAGTCCCGTTGTATGTTTTGTACGTCACCTCATTCCGAATGATCGGATTTTCCGACAACTTTGTGCGACCGTTTGTATGCAAGACAAGTTTCGGACAAAATCCGTCGGAAAAAATCTGACAGATTTTGTGGTCGGAATGTCCGACCATGTGTACAGATAAAATCCTTTATTGTCACTATGCCAGATAGACAGAACAAGATCAAATGTTGACATGTTTCACACAGACATATTGTGCTTAATCATACCTTATGATTAAGCACAATATGTTCATGAGAAACATGTCAACGTTTGATCCTGTCTGGCATGTTGCCAATAAAAGATTTTATCTGCCTTAGCTTCATGGTGGTGTGCGGCCAGTCTTTTCCCTTTTGCCCTTTAAAGTGGCAGTGTTCGAGCCACATCGGATTTCTACTCATTACTCGCCTGAGCAGTGTGTACATTATCTTTGGACTTGTAGCTGCTAAGCATAGACTCCCTACTTTTTAAAATCACTGTCAATCATGGACTTTGTCTCTACTGGCCTTCAAGGACTGTGCTGTTATTCAGGTATGATTACCTTATGGGCACTAGAACACCTCTGTACAGCAATGTATGTGATAAGCTTGCCTTTCTTCAGTAAAATAAAGCTCTAGGCTCCCCCCCAATTTTTTTTTAAAGAAAGCATGTACAAATACTTTAGTTGCTGACTTTTAAGGACACTTAACCCAAACTGATTATTTAATTGGCTTTGGGTCCATGCACCAGCATAGCAAGTAAGGGAAACAGGAAGTGAGTTCTTGCCACTTCACAGCCGGTTTCCTACTGCGCATGCGCCTTGTAAATGGTCCCGTAGTCTTCTGGCACATGTGATGGTGTCCCCGAATAGTGCGGGGGAAGGAAGGGGGCCGAATTGAGCTGAAAGTGGGAGCAGGCACATGTCAAAACCAAGCAAACAAGCAGAACTTCCCCTTTTGGGTGAGGCTCTGCTTTAACTGCTAATTGCCTGTTGTTAAGTATCTCAAAGGGGTGCATGCACAGTGTATCTAAAGAACAGGGCTTGCAACACAACAAGGGGAATGAGTTAAAGGAAGATACAGTATGTAATCTGGTTGAAATGCTGGTTAGTGAGATAGCTGCTGCCCCAGCCAGGAGGTAAACAGTTAACCTGTTTCCTGCACTTTTTGCTCAGCTCTGCCTCTCTCCCTGTGCTGATAATAAAAGTGGGGAGGGCCCTGCCTAGAGACACAGTCTGCAGCATGAGAGAGAAGACACAGGCAAGCCACAGCATGTAATTTCCAGCTGCTTATAGAGAAAAGAGGAGGAACAGTTCCACCTCACAGAGCAAGCCTGTCTGCTGTCACATCCAGGGCCTGCTGCCTAGGGCCCCCCTGGCCACTGGTGTTCCTACTCTCTTCTCTCTGCAGCAAGCAACTACGTTTCAGCATCAGCAAGCAGCTGCCACTCTGTTCGCACATAGTGTCAGAGGCGCAGTGGCGACAGAGGACTATGTCTGTGTCCCAACTCCTAAATGAATGGAAGCAAGCAAACATTCATTTATGTGCACTCGTAGGCTGCATTTGATGGGTGCTGTTGAGGCTGAATTTGATGGGCGCTGGTGAGGCTGAATTTGATGGGTTCTGGTGGGCTGCATTTGATGGGAGCTTCACGAAATAGGTGGGGTATACATGGGCAGGACAAAGAAGGTGGAGTCAGGGGTGGAGCCAATGGGGGAGGGGCGGCAAAATTAGGTTTTGCCTAGGTTGTCAGAAATCCTTGCACCAGACTTGGTCACATCCACCATGTAGGGGGGCTTGAGAATGAGAGAAAGCGGTTGCTGCTGTTGGCTGTCATTGCTATGTTCCTGCGCACACTATATTGAAGAGGAAGAGTTAGGGAGTGCATGCAGGGATTCCAGGCTTGGTGCATGGCAGGACCCCATATTGTCACTGAGCGGAGATATGCTTGAGAGGTGGAGAGGGCAAGGGCTCTGCTGTGTCCCACCTATAAGCAACAGTGACTGTGGTGGTGTATATTGGATCAAAAGAGTTTACTAGAGTTTATTTGTCTGTTCAAGTAAAAGTACCCCATGTGTAATGCAGTGACCCCATTCGAAAAGCCTAGCGTAGCCCAGAAGAATCCACCAGGGGTAGGCCTCTTATGTGACCCTTGCTTGGTCCCCAATGAGGAGGGAAACATGAAAGATGTGACAACCACCCTATCACCCTACCCAACTACAAGTACATGTGTCTAATACACTGAGTGCATAGAGACGACCAGAAGATGGGTGACATGGCAAAGGTGGCGGTCACTCTGTTAGTGGAGGGGGTTAAGTGCTTGGCACCTCCACTAGCAGCTGGTTCCCCACTCTTTGAGACCGGAAGCACAGTATAGAGAGTCTAGGGACCCAGCCTGGAGTCAGGGAAGAAAGTGATGTAGAGGGGCCCCAGGAGAAGAGAGCAAGCACGGAGGTTGGAGAAAGAGGGAGAGAGCTTTCCTTGTATCCCATAGCAACCATGGGATGGGTCACTGGGAGAGAGGTAACCTGTATTGCTGGATTGGTGGAGCCTAGCACAGGCTCAGCTGTACTGGCCTTAAAATGTTGCACACCTGGGAAGTGGTGTCCTCTATGCCAGCCCTCATAATGTTTACTTGCCTGCTTTTAATTGGTGAGTGGAAACTAGCTGAGGGTGAGTGTAGAGCCGCATTGGCAGACGAGGTTGAATGGGAGCCAATTCTCCTCCCAGTAACTGGCCAGGAAACTGTGGAGAAGGAAGAGGAAAGGAAGAGGAGTGCCGACCAGATCACACAGACAGGGGAACTCCTGTGACACAGCTTGGATCTGAAACACTGGCCACTGTCAAACAAAGTCCTGCCT
Source organism: Lithobates sylvaticus (assembly GCA_028564925.1). Classification (NCBI taxonomy): domain Eukaryota; kingdom Metazoa; phylum Chordata; class Amphibia; order Anura; family Ranidae; genus Lithobates; species Lithobates sylvaticus. The sequence goes on along the minus strand of CM053038.1, from coordinate 10,926,818 downwards.
CCTGGACTGGCTACTATGATAGACAGCACACTGGTCCAATGCCGTGAAACAGAAAATGTGTGCTGTCTATCATAGAAGCCGGTCCAGGAGGCGAGAAATTGTTTGACATCGGCTTTACAGACCCAAGCTGTTCCTCTCTCTGAGTGATCCAGCCGGCTCTCCTCCTGATTCCTCCCTGTGATCCGTGTGCAGTGATAGGCTGCATTGATGGGCACTGATAGGCAATGATAGGCTGCATTGATGGGCACAGTTGAGGCTGCACTGATGGGCACTGATGAGGCTGCATTGATGGGCAATGATAAGGCTGCATTTAGTAGCACTGATGAGGCTGCACTGATGGGCACTGATAGGCTGCATTTATGGGTACTGATGAGGCTGCACTAATGGGCACTGATAAGGTGCATTGATAGGCGCTGATGGGCACTGATAAGGTTTATTGATGGGTACTGATGAGGCTGCGCTGATGGGCATGATGAGGCTGCATTGATGGGCACTGATGAGGCTGCATTGATGGGTACGCATAGGCTGCATTGATGGGCACTGATGAGGCTGCATTGATGGGCATTGATGAGGCTGCACTGATGGGCACTGATAGGCTGCACTAATGGGCAAGAAAGAGGCTGCATAGAATGAATGAATAACTTGTATAGCGCTACATATGCGAACTAAATCGCCTCACGTCACTTTTGCTGCCAGTGATGAGCACTAATAGGCTGCGCTGGTGGGCACTGGTGAGGCTGCATTGATGGGCACTGATAAGTCTGCATTGATGGGCACTGATAAGGCTGCACTGACGGGCATTGATAAAGGCTGCACTGATGGGCACTGATGAGGCTGTACCAATGGGCACTGGTAGGCTGCACTGACAGGCTGCACTGATGGGCACTGATAAAGTTGTTAATATTTATTTTTGTAACTTAATTCTGCATAAAACATTTAACAGTGTAATTTCATGAGATAATTTACGAGGGTGTGTTTAGGGGTGGAATTAGGGGCAAGGCGGGATAGGGGTTGGGTGGGGCAACTGGAGGGGTGTAACTCTTAAGGCCTGGTTAGTACAGTAGCCCAGAACTTGTGATCCCTGCTCTATGCATTAAAGCGGAGGTCTGCCTACCGCTGCAAAAATTAAAAGCCAGCAGCTGCTGACTTTTAATAATAGGACACTTACCTGTCCGGGAGTCCAGCGATGTCGGCACCGCAGCTGATGTTTTCACCAACTGTCGGGTGCTGCCACCGCCATTGCGGGTAAGGGAACCCATCAGTGTAACCTTACAGCTTCATGCCGGGAACCCTACTGTGCATGCACAATGCTCCGCTCCCCTCTCCTATTGGCCCGGCGGCGGGGGGAAGGAGGAGGGAGCTGAGGGGTGATGTCAGCGGCCACGGAACTGGGAGACAGGTATCCTCTCCCCCTAACAAATTGTGGTAGGTAACGTGGCAAGTGACGTGGCAGGTGACGTGGCAAGTGGACAATACACAACTTGTGGCAGGTGACGTGGCAAATGGACAATACACAATCTGTGGCAGGTAACATGGGAAGTGACGTGGCAGGTGACGTGGCAGGTGACGTGGCAAATGGACAATACAAAACTTTTGGCAGGTGACGTGGCAAGTGGACAATACATAACTTGTGGCAGGTGACGTGGCAAATGATGTGGCAGGTGACGTGGCAAGTGGACAATACACAACTTGTGGCAGGTGACGTGGCAAGTGGACAATTCACAACTTGTGACGTGGCAGGTGACGTGGCAAGTGGACAATGACATACAGCATATGTACTTGCCTTGCGATCGACATCCGTGTATAGTTGAAAAACTTGTCCTCAAAATCACGCAAGTTCTCATACATACCCCAGAACTTCCCTCTGTTAGGTCTATTGACAATGATTGGATGGATCCAGTAGCGACGTCTTCTTCTCATCCTCATCCTTCGCTTCCTTTCTTCCTCTTCCATCAATACTGCCAAACTAGCTGTTATGACAAGTAACGCAAAGAGAGCATTTTGGACACAGAACAACAGGGAACACTAACTAAGTCGCGCTGGAAGTCGTGTTGCCCCTGTGTGAATGGAGTCTCAGTCTTTGCATTGTGTGTCTGTGTGTGCCACACTAAGCATGGACAACAGAAAGAGAAGAAGAGAACTGTCTGAGGACTTGAGAACCAAAACTGTGGAAAAATATCAACAATCTCAAGGTTACAAGTCCATCTCCAGTGATCTAGATTTGCCTTTGTCCACAGTGCGCAACATTATCAAGAAGTTTGCAACCTCTCTCTCTCTCTCTCTGGGCGTGGACGGAAGAGAAAAATTTATGAAAGGTTGCAACGCAGGATAGTCCGGATGGTGGATAAGCAGCCCCAAACAAGTTCCAAAGAAATTCAAGCTGTCCTGCAGGCTCAGGGAGCATCAGTGTCAGCGCAAACTATCCATCGACATTTAAATTAAATGAAACGCTATGGCAGGAGACCCAGGAGGACCCCACTGCTAACACAGAGACATAAAAAAGCAAGACTACAGTTTGCCAAAATGTACTTGAGTAAGCCAAAATCCTTCTGGGAAAACATCTTGTTGACAGATAAGACCAAGATAGAGCTTTCTAGTAAAGCACATCATCAGGCCTACAAAGGAAAGAACACAGTACCTACAGTCAGAGGCGGCTCTAGACTTTGTGAGGCCTTAGGCAAAACTTAGACATGAGGCTCCATTCACATCCATAATGGGAAAAAGAATTCAAGGAATGAAAATTATATTAGGAGGGTACGGTATAGGGGAGTGGACAGTACAGGGCGCAGGAGGGAACAGTACAGGGGGTAGGTAAGTGGACACAGTACAGCACAGGGGGCAGGCTGTCACAGAAAGAGAGAAACAAAGGGAGACGCATGGAGAAAGAAAGAAAGAAAGAAAGAAAGAAAGTAAAGATGGTAGGAAAGAAATAAAGAAAGAAAGAAAGGAAAGATGGTAACAAAGAAAGAAAGAGAGAAGGAAATAAAGAAAGGAAAGATGGTAGGAAAGAAAGAAAAAGAGAAAGAAAGATGGAAGGAAAGAAAGAAAGAAAGATGGAAGGAAAGATGGAAAGAAAGAAAGAAAGGGAAGATGGTAGGAAAGAAATAAAGAGAAAGAAAGAAAGAAAGAAAAAAGAAAAAAGAAAGAAAGAAAGAAAGAAAGAAAAAAAGAAAGGAAAGAAAGAAAAAAGAAAGAAAGAAAGAAAGAAAATATGGAAGGAAAGAAAAGATGGAAGGAAATAAATAAAGAGTGAATGAAAGGGAAAGAAAGAAAAGATGGAAGGAAATAAAGAAAGAGAGAATGAAAGAGAAAGAAAAAGAGAATGAAAGAGAAAGAAAAGATGGAAGGAAATAAAAAAAAGAGAAAATGAAAGAGAAAGAAAGAAAGGGAAAGAAAGAGAGAAGAAAATAAAGAAAGAAAGAAAGAAAGAAAGAGACAAAGAAATAAAGAAAGAAAGAAGGAAGGAAATATGGAAAGAAAGAAAGAGAAGGAAATATGGAAAGAAAGAAAGAAAGAAAGAAAGAAAGGAAAGAAAGAAAGAGAGAAGAAAATAAAGAAAGAAAGAGAAATAAGGAAAGAAAGACAAGATGGAAGGAAAGAAAGAAAGAAAGAAAGAGAAAGAAAGAAAGAAAGAAAAAAAGAAGGAAATATGGAAGGAAAGAGAAAGAAAGAAAGAAAGGTGGAAGGAAAGAAAGAGAAGGAAAGATGGTAAGAAAGAAAGAAAGAAACAAAGAGAGAAGGAAAGAATGGAAGGAAAGGAAAGAAAGAAAGAAAGAAAGAAAGAAAGAAAGAAAGAAAGAAAGAAAGAAAGAAAAGAAAAAAAAGAAAAAAAGAAAGAAAGAAAGAAAAAAAGAAAAAAGAAAGAAAAAAAAAGAAAGAAAAAAGAAAAGAAAGAAGAAAAGAAGGAAAGAAAGAAAGAAAAGAGAAGGAAAGAAAGAAAGAAAGAAAGAAAGAAAGAAAGAAAGAAAGAAAGAAAAAAGAAAGAAAGAAAGAAAAAAGAAAAGAAAGAAAGAAAGAAAAAAGAAAGGAAAAAAAGAAAAAGAAAAATGGAAGGAAAGAAGAAGAAAAAAGGAAGGAAAGATAGAAAGCAAGGGGAATAGAGGAAGAAGGCAATGAAGGGCATCCCCTACCTCAGTGTACTCACTGGGAGGCAGGAAGGACTGGATGGATGGGTGGATCAGACTGCCTCTTTCCTTTTCTGTTTGCTGGGATTCATCATGAATCTTACCGCCCACATCCCCTTCTCTGAGACAGAACAGAGAACACTGCAGAGGAGAGTGGGCGGGGAAGACACAGGAGGAGAGGGCGGGAGGAGGAGGAGCAGAAACAGCTCTCTCCTCTCCTGTCTGGCTGTGCGGGCAGCAGGGGGAGGGGAGATCTGTCAGAGCAGGCTCTGCTCAGCGGCTCTCCCTGTCTGTGATCCGGAGCTGTATGTAAGCTCTCCGATCACACAGTAACTTTCACTCGCAGCCCGTATCTCTCCCTGTAGCAGAATGAGAGAACTCAGGACTATGCTGCTAATTACTCTCTAATTAGGTAAACTAGCTGGCCGTGCGAGGCCCCTGTGACTGCGAGGCCTGAGGCTACCGCCTAATTTGCCTAATTAGAGAGCCGCCTCTGCCTACAGTGAAATATGGTGGAGGTTCAATGATGTTTTGGGGTTGTTTTGCTGCCTCTGGCACTGGGTGCCTTAAATGTGTGCAAGGCATCATGAAATTTGAGGATTACCAAAGGATTTTGGGTCGCACTGTAGAGCCCAGTGTCAGAAAGCTGGGTTTGCATCCGAGATCTATGGTCTTCCAGCAGGACAATGACCCCAAACGTATGTCAAAAAGCACTCAGAAATGGATGGCAACAAAGCGCTGGAGAGTTCTAAAGTGGCCAGCAATGAGTCCAGATCTAAATCCCATTGAACACCTGTGGAGAGATCTTAAAATTGCTGTTGGGATGTTCCAATAAGAGAGACCTGGAGCAGTTTTAGGGTTGCCACCTGTCCAGGATTCACCCGGACAGTTCGGGTTTGGAATCACGAGTCCGGGTTTCAGACTGTCTGAGACCCGGACACATTATTTAGACTGGACTATGGCTTCCCAGCAGGGTTGCTGGCTGCAGTTGTCTAAGCTGATTGTGTCTGTTACACTCTTTCACACTGCCGAAAGCCAGCACTAACAACCCCCCCCTCCCCAACCCCAAAAAACACACACAGACAGGAGAGGAGAGAGGGCTCAATCTGCTCCTCTTCCTCCCACCCCTACCCCTCTTTGTCTGCCCACACTCCAATCCCTGGCGCTGTGCCTCAGAAAAGGAAAGTGGGGGCTGGAAATTTGAAGTTGAGCAGCCTCAGATACATCTGAATGAGAGGTGCTGACTGCCAAAGGGTGAGTGAGCTCACCATCCATCCCTGTCTGTGACTTAAGTCTTCCCCCTTCTCTCTCCTGCCTCTGAGTGAGTACACTAAGGTAAATCAGGGTTCGCAGAGCACCCCTTACATCAGAGTTCCCCTTTACACCAGAGGCCACAGTGTTTCCCCTTACATCAGAGTTCTCAGTGTTCCCCCTTAAATCAGGATTTCCAGAGCATCCCTTATATTAGAGGCCCCAGAGTTCTCCCTTACATCAGAGTCTGCAGAGTCCCCCCTTACAGTGAAAGGGAACTCTGCAAGTTCTGATGTAAAGGGGGAACTCTGTGGACTCTGATGTAAAGGGGGAACTCTGTGGACTCTGATGTAAAGGGGGAACTCTGTGGACTCTGATGTAAAGGGGGAACTCTGTGGACTCTGATGTAAAGGGGACTCTTGTTATTAACTTCATATGATTAGAAATGTTATTTAATAGCAAAATATATCTATAGTTTATACTATAAAAAAAATTGCTATGCGCCGCTAAAGTGTTCGGGTTTGACTTGAAAAAAAGGTGGCAACCCTAAGCAGTTTGCAAAGAAAGAGTGGTCCAAAATTCTGGGTGAGAGGTGTGAGAAGCTTATTGATGGTTATAGGAAGCAACTGATTTCAGTTATTTTTTTCCAAAGGGCGTGCAACCAAATATTAAGTTAAGGGTGCAAAGAATTTTCACCAGCCCATTTTTGGAGTTTTGTGTGACATTATGTCCAATTTGCTTTTTTTCCTCCCTTTTTTTGTTTTGTTCCAATACACACAAAGGGAATAAACATGTGTATAGCAAAACATGTGTTACTGCAATACTTTTCTGTGAGAAATACTTGATTCTCTGGAAAAATTTCTGGGGTGCCAACAATTTCGGCCATGACTGTATCCCTTTCATGACTAAGCCTATTTCTGACATCTGGTGTTTACAAGTTAAAATCCCTATTTTTTGCTAGAAAATTACTTAGAACCCCCAAACATTATATATATTTTTTTTAGCAGAGAATCTAGAGAATAAAATGACGTTGGTTGCAATATTTTTTGTCACACGGTATTTGTGCAGCGGTGTTTTAAACGCAATTTTTTGGGAAAAGGACACTTTCATGAATTAAAAAAAAACAAAACAGTAAAGTTATCCGAATTTTTTTGAATAATGTGAAAGATGATGTTACGCCGAGTAAATAGATACCAAACATATCATGCTTTATAAATGCACGCACTCGTGGAATGGTGACTGGCTTTAATTTTTTTTTACGGTTACCAGGTTAGAGGTACAGAGGAGATCTAATGCTAGAATTATTGCTCTTGCTCTGACGATTGCGGCGATACCTCACATGTGTGATTTGAACACCGTTTACATATGCGGGCGCGACTTCCGTATGCGTTTTCTTTGCTGTGCGAGCTTGCGGTGACGGGGGCAGTTTGAATTTTTTTTTTTATTATAATTATTTATTTTTTATTTATTTTTATATTCTGAAATTGTGTTTTTTTTTATCACTTTTATTGCTGTTTTATTACTTTTATTGCTGTTTTATTACTTTTATTGCTGTCACAAGGAATGTAAACATCCCTTGTTACAGTAATAGGTGGTGACAGGTACTCTTTATGGAGGGATCGGGGGTCTAAAAGACCCCCGATCCCTCCTTTGCACTTCAAGGTATTCAGATCACTGAAAACAGTGTATTTTTTTGTTATATATTTTTTAAAAACCGGCGCCATTGGCAGCCGAGTAAACCGGAAGTGACGTTGTGACGTCGCTTCCGTGTTTACATCAAGGAGACTGGAACCAAGCCATTTCCGGCTTCGTTCCAGTCTCTCGCTAGCCGATGAAAGCGGCGGATCGTCCATCGGCCCTCCCGTTTTACCGGGAGGCCCGGAAAGAGCGGCGGGAGGCGGTGGGAGGGGGGCTTCCCCTCCCGCTCCTCCGGGATAACAACCGAGCGGCTTTCAGCCGCATCGGTTGTTATCCTCGGAAAGCCGATCGCCGGCTCTAAACAACAGTACTGGGATGATGCCTGCAGCTGCGGGCATCATCCCGGTATGACCCCCGAAAGCTGAGTATGCAGATGTGTGTACGGTCGGCGGGAAGGGGGTATACTACAAAAGAAATTGCCATGCACCGCTAAAGTGTTTGGGTTTGGCTTGAAGTAAAGGTGGCAACCCTACATACAAATGTATGGCTGAACTCACATTGCTCAGAGATTGCATGTGATCGACACCTGCAGTGCGGGTCCGAATCACATGTGATCTCTGAGATCGCAGCAGTGTGAACCCGGGCTCGAGGATCTTAGTGTGAACTAGATATGTCATACCCCCCTCCTAGGGAAGTGCTCTCCGGCATTCTGTGATATGTAAGTGCTTGATAAATTACTATTTGAAAGTCTCTTATGAATAAACAGTGCCCTCTTCTGTCTTAAGAATTGTATGACCTGCAACCTAGGCAGTACTATGGCTGTAATATCATTGGAAAATCCCTTGGGGGTACACAGTGCCCTCTACTGCCTGAAGAAGTGTATGCAGGGGCATGAACGTTGTACCTGGGCTACTGGATATCCACGAGAAAGTAGGCTTATCTGTGGGTGATCCATCACTGGGTGACTTATTCTGTTTTTATATGATGTTTTTTAGAACATGTCATTTCTGGTGAATTTTTTTTTTTAAACATGAAAGACAATTGCTGTTTGGTCCATTGTTAAGCTAAGTACCCTTATCAGTTACAGGTATACCAGCTGCTTTGTATAAAACAAAGAAGCAGTGTGTATTTTAAACCCTTTATGACACTTCATACAATGAACTCCTGTAAGTATTTAAGGATATTTTTTTCATGCTTATCTAGGAAGCAGTTAATATTTTTTTATCTAGAAATCTGAGGAATTAAGGACTCAGGAAGTGAATGAGATAAGAATTAAATTCTGAACATGTGTTAGACTATAAGGGGATTTCCATGTAAACTGAAAATAACTGCGTGAGGTCAAATAAAGTGCAATACATTAACATTCAGTTCTGCACTCTGAGCAATGGCCAATCATACAGTGGCGGCCCGTGCATTAAGGGCGCACGGGTGCCGCCACCCCTCTATCACCAATAGATAGATTCATGCATAGCATGCTTCCACCCCCTATTCAGGCGCCCGGCCCCTTTTCGGGTGCAGGACACCTAAATTACAGCGGCAGGGGGGGGGGGGTTGGAAGGACCTGATTAGAGCCACAGGCTCTAATAGGCGACAAAAATGGTGACCTGCTCAGCTGTGTTACAATGACTATTCGCTTTCCTAACACTAAACCGCCTCTCCGCCAAACAGGTGCTTGGGTCTGTTACCTGTCACCTGATTAGCTGAAACGACAGGCGCCGCTATTGGACGCCTATCAGGAGGAGAGGACGGGAGATGAGGATGGCATGAGACGCATGGAGGACCCCGCTCGTTGCCGTCACCCGCTGCCTCACCAAGACAGGGTAAGTGCTGGGCAGACGGAGAGGGCTGTGAGCTGTGATTGACAGCAGCATTGGCTACCGCTGCTGTCGCTCATCCAGGTACATTGTTAATCGTGATCAGGCGCAGTTAATTAAAGCGGAGTTCCACCCTAAAGTGGAACTTCCGCTTATCGGATTCCTCCCCCCCTCCGGTGCCACAATTGGCACCTTTCAGGGGGGAGGGGGTGCAGATATCTGTATATCCGGGGCTGCCCGCCCCTATCCGGAGATGCCCCGTTGTGTCTTGGGAAACACAGTTCCCAGGACACAGCGGGGGCCAATAGAGGCGCGCAACGCGACTCGCGTATGCGCAGTAGGGAACCGGGCAGTGAAGACGTTGCGTCTTCACTTCCTGATTCCCTGACAGAGGATGGCGGCAGGGCAGCGAGAGACGAGCGGTCTCTCGTTACATTCTGCCTACACCGCTGGAACCAGGAACAGGTAAGTGCCCCTTTATTAAAAGTCAGCAGCTGCACTATTTGTAGCTGCTGACTTTTAATATTTTTTGTGCGGGTGCAGCTCTGCTTTAAGTACAGTGCCTTGCAAAATTAATCACCCCCTTGGCTTTTTAGCTATTTTGTTACATTACAGCTAGTTCAATGTTTTTTTATCTGAATTATATGTGATGGATCAGAACACAATAGTCTAAGTTGGTGAAGTAAAATTAGAAAAATATATACATAAAACTATTTTTCAGAAATAAAAAAATTATAATTGGCATGTGCGTATGTATTCACCCCCTTTGTTATGAAGCCCATAAAATGCTCTGGTGCAACCAATTACCTTCAGAAGTCACGTAATTAGTGAAATGATGTCCACCTGTGTGCAATCTAAGTGTCACATGATCTGTTACATATACACACCTTTTTGAAAGGCCCCAGAGGCTGCAACACCTAAACAAGAGGCACCACTAAATATCCAAATCTTTGATGATTCCTAGGAGTACCATCAAATCTATCATAACCAAATGGAAAGAACATGGCACAACCGCAAACCTGCCAAGAGACGGCCACACACCAAAACTCATGGACCGGGCAAGGTGGGCATTAATCAGAGAGGCAGCACAGAGACCTAAGGTAACCCTGGAGGAGCTCCACAGCAGAGACTGGAGTATCTGTGGTGAAAAGGAAAAAGATAACCACATTTCCACCCTATGTCATGTGTGTGGTGGTGATAATTGACCCAATGCCACTCCTCCAAGTCTAAGAGGCTCCTGCCGTATACCAAAAACAGCATACAGAAAATATTTTTCCCGGGGAGGTCAGAAAGGAGAAAGGCCTCCCTCGGAATAAAAGACGGTTCTAGTGGGCAAGTATGGGAAAATTATTGTAAAATCAATTCTTCTTTTATTAATTAAATATCACACCCTACAAAAATTCATAAAAACGTTTTTTAACAGCAAAAAGACTGTATAAGCCGGTCAAACTTCATGTCAGAAAATGTCACAATGCACATGCAGAAATGCATGTGGTGCGTCAAACAACGAAATACACAAACAAAAATAGACAATAGACATACAAATAACACAAACGGACTGGGCGCCTGTATAGCCACGGATGCACAGATACACTGCGGAACAACCGCAAATGTGAAGTAAGAAATCAAATGATAAACTATAAAGGGTAAATGTGCAGGAGTGCCCCCCCCCCCCCTGGGGTGTGGAGAGATAATGAGGGCGAGATTAAATGTTAATGCAGAACCTGCTTGCTACATTCCTAGTAAAACACTGCATCTCCTAGTTCGATGATATTTTCCTAATTAGTTCTGGATAAACAGCCACTAAATAGTTGCATACACATGCAAGCAGGTTTCCTCAAAAGATAAAGATGAAAATGAAGTCTAAGTTCCAAGATATAGTCTTGCAGTAAAATTATACAGGAGTATCTGTACATAGGACGACAATAAGCCGTACGCTCCATAGAGTTGGGCTTAATGGCAGAGTGGCCAGAAGAAAGCCATTACATTCAGCAAAAAACAAAATGGCACGTTTTGAGTTTGCGAAAAAGGCATGTGGGAGACTCACAAAATATATGGCGGAAGGTAAAAAAACCTTCAGCCTTTAGAACCACTTTAAAGCCCCATACACACGGTAGGATTTTCGCATGGATTCTGTCCGATCGGACAATGTTGTCGAAAAATCCGACCGTGTGTATGCACCATCGGACAGTGTACGTCGGATTGTCCGACGGACAAAGTCCTATCTCCTGCTGGATAGATTTTTGGACAACACGGTCCGATCACACCAAATCCGATCGTGTGTATGGTAGTCCGACGGACAAAGTGCTACGCATGCTCAGAAGAAATTCTGTGACGGAAGCGCTCGGTCAGGTAAAACTACCTTTCCTAATCGACACAGCACATTCGTCACGCTGCAATGTTAAAATGTCTTTAATGCAGCGCATTCTCTTTTTCTTTACAATGCAAGAACAATGACATGTTTTAGCTGCTCCTATTCACCCGCACTTCTCACAAACTTAGTTCTTTATTACTTTTCAGGATTTCTACACTACATGTTTATTTGTACTCAGATCGTAAAAGAATCTTTGTTATTTTGTTTGGATGCTTTGTCCTTTTTTTTTTTTTTTGTTGGAAGACATATTTTAAGGATCTTTTTTTTTTTTTTTGGGGGGGGGTTGTGTCTCAACTTAGCAAAACAACTTTATTAACATTTGTATTTGTTGCTTAAATTTACTAGGAGTTTGTTTGTTGTTGGTGCCCCTTGTTAATTATACTTTATGATTAGTGAAATGTACCTGCCTACTCACAAATAAACTGTCATTGTAGAAAAGTAAAACACATAGGCAATGATTAATTATTTCAAATCAAAAAGACCTTTATTTAGGTGTCAGCAACAAACCAAAGAGGAACGCAGCGATGAAGAAACTTGGGGAATTTGCAAAGCCTTGGCCCCCCACGGCAACCATCATTTTTGAAGCGTCGAAAATTGGGGGCCTGAGGAGTACCTATCTAAATAATAAGGGAGTGCAATCTGGTCCTGAAGTCCAAAACATCCGGAACTGCAGCAGATGCCATCTAGGTCCCCAGGCTCTGGTCCTACGAGAGGCTCCATCTTCTCTCAGACCAGACTGAATCCAGGTCGTCACTCTCTTGTCTTCCTTGTACGCTTCCTTCCACGCTGTGGCTGTGGTGCTGGTGGGGTGGCAGAAGGAGGAGGAGGTGGAGCAAGGTGACTTTCGCAAACATGTGTGAGTGGGGTCATCTCCCCAGCCATCCCCTCATTTAGGATATTGAGGATGACATCCTCACACATGCTGCGTTGCCCCGCCTCCATACCCGTCATTTTATTGGCAACCAAGGAGGCAAAGGCCTCCTCGTAGGTGGGTGTGGCATATAGGGAGGCTGAAGCATCTCGGATCAGCTGGAGCGCTGACTCTCCCACCTCCCCCATCCTTTTCGCCCTTCTGTAGGGAGGGACTTGGGACACAAGTCCCTCCCTACAGTCAGGCTCCTACGTCTACCCCCCTGTTGGCTGCCACTACCCACCTCTTGGCTGCCACTAACCCCTGCCTCCTCCTGACTGCCACATTCCACAGCCACCTCCTGGCTGAGGTCTTCCTGTGTATGACAAAGGGACATAGTTTGAGTTATTGGTTCATCAAACACACACAATTTTCATCTAGTGACTGTTGCAAAATGTTTACAAATAGAAAACCATACAATTCTCAGCCCTGCAGTTTAGATTCTTGCCCCAAATGTCTACAACACTACTGTCAGTTGATATGTCAAACACGTTAGGAACTAAGCAATTGGGGATCCTGAATTAACTGAACATCATTCATTATTCACCAAAATGGTTACAAAACTACTATACCTGGAACAAGCTGGGCTCCTCCACATCTTCCAGACTGGAAGGCCCAGGTTGGTCCTCGGAAGCCTCATCAGGGGTGGCGTACGCGGAAGGACGCGTGCAAGGAAGAGTCGAGAGTGACTTCCTGACATTAGCCTGGTCTTTGAGAAAATGGAGCCTGTGATAGTGATAGTACCAGAGCGTGGGGGCATAGACATCATCTGCTGCAGCTCCAGATGCTTGGGACTTCCGGACCTTATTGCGCTCCCGGAAATAGGTACTCCTCAGGTTGGCAATTTTTACTCTTAACTTACGAACAGTTGCCGTGGGGAACGTTGCCTTTACAAATGCCACAAGTTTCTGCATGGCTGCGTACCTCTTTGGTCTGTTGCTATAGTCACGGTGTTTTGCCTGCCATAATAGGGGAAATTCCCTGTATTTATCAATGAAGAGGGGGAGAAAACTCGCATGGTTGAAGCCCTCCATAATCTCTGCAAGACACAACACCACACAAAACACTATAAATAATGTCAGTCCAAAGTCTCCTAATCTTCTCCATAAAGAAGCCTCAAGGTCTAATCAGTCTAGGCTAGTTATGTACCAACGTCAAATTGTACCTTCGTTATAGCGATCGTCTCGTGCGTGAGCTTTCTCTCCCCTCGTCTCCCAGATCGTGGCTACGACACAGGCGTGTGACGTTTTATATACAGTGCGCATGCGTCAAACTCCGCCCGCCCCTGACGATCTTTCTCGTCTATTCCCCACCCCTTCTCTTTACGGCGCAGTGGGGAGAGCACATGGCGGGGACACAGCAGGTGCGCCCCAAATATCCCACCAACGAGGAGGAGGACGAGGAAAGGCCGAAGGCAGAAACGTCCTGATCCCGGAGCCTGAAATTCAAGGCCTCCAATATGTCATTTGGAGAAATGTTGGAGATGGTGGACATATTAAAGAGGAGCGACTATGATGGGAAGTATGGGCCTTACCTCAACCCCAATGTCCGCAAGGCCAAGATCATGTCTAAAGTTGTGAGGAGGCTGTACAATCATTTTGGGGTACATTGATCCAAGGAGCAACTGAGGAAACGCTGGTCAGACCTGAAACTGAGGGAGGCTGATCAGTACAGAAAGATCAATCGAGTTCTTCAAAAAAGTAAGTAGTTGTTGTGTTTTGTGTTTGATTTCTTGCTTGCATACTGCTCCATGTGTTTGGATTTTTACAAAGTTGTACATTCCAAAATGGCCACTTTCAGGTTCGTCTGTGCATTAGATCGTACTCAACCTCGATCTTTCTGCCACTGTCATGTTCGTGTGTGTGTGTGTCCATTCGATCGTACTCAACCTCGATCGTTCGGCCACTTATAATACGATGTTTGTTGTTTTTTGGGGGAAAGGAAGTTTGTTCTCTCTAGAAATGTCATCAAGACTGTCCAGCCAATTTATTCAATGTAAAGGAGACGTCACCCAGTAGCTGTTTACCCATCTGGACTCTAGAGCACTAGTGCTGGGACACCTAAACCCCCTTTTTATTAGGCTTTTCCACACATGTGCTCCAGTGGATACTAGAGGGGGGTCTCCATCACCCAAACGTCGACCAAAAAGCTATAAGTTTAGGACCTTTACAAAGTGACTACATTCATGTTGGTGTCATTTGTAACTGGACACCCAAAAATATTGTCCCTCACTTTCAAGCAATGTTTGTCATTTCCTATTTCTGCCCTCAATAGATTGTGTTGCTAAATCTTCCTTTTGTACATTCTCATAGGGGAGCGAAAACTTGGGACGTCTGAGGAAACCCCAAAACCAACACCTCCCAAAAAAGGGGAAAGAGCAGAAGCAGAGGAGGAGGAGGAGGAGGAAGGAGAGATCATAGAAATTGGAGAACTTGTCACCACAACAGGTGAGTGTGGGAGAACACAGCTACTGGTAAGCTAATCAATGTATGGCTGCCTCATTTCCAAGACTCTATTTTTTTTTGTTTTTGGTTTTTAGGTGACGTGGATGTTGTGGAAGAAAAATCGCACTTTACCACAGAGAGTGCCCACGTACTCATCGGGGAGATAATGGTCTGCAATAGAGATCTAGATTACATAAAGCAAAACATCAATGATGTTCAACAAAAATTGAAGAACATCATTGATGTTTTAGGAAAAATCTGAAAACGCACCAAGTAATTAACACACATTTGTGGCTGCTTCTGAACACATTTGCAAGTTAAGAACTGTGTTAAATTTGGAACATGCACACATTGTGTCCACATGTGCTAGCTCCCATCATGGTGGATGAATGACAACGTTTTTTTGGGGGTGCAACCACTTTACGAACTACTAAAGTGGTTGTGGTGAAGGGGTTGCACCCCCAAAAAACGTCCATTCATCCCCATGATGGAAAATGGCACTTTTGAAGATTCCAGGCATGTGTTTTACCATATAATGACCATTTTCAGACCCAAATTGTGTGCATGTTCTAAATTTCCACTTTCCAGGGGTGACCCCCCATGTGATGAAGGCAAGTTCAAACACACTTTGAACATATAGTCATGTCTGATCTTGTCTTCACTTTAGAAAGTTGAACTTTCCTAGTTCCTAGGTTCTGTTTTGCTCCATGCCTGGTTTTACAAAATGCGGAATGTTTGTAAACAATGTTGTAAATAACCAAGATGTTGTCAGTTTGGGCAAGAAGTTTGTAAACGCACTTGTGAATGTTTTGCAAGTAAACTTTTTTACTTTTCAAAATGTGTGGCTTCCTTATTTAAAAAACAAAATGCATTATGTATGTCAAATGTAAAGGATTTGGGGGGCAATGGGTGTTATTTACTAAAGACAAGTCCAGTTTGCACTGCAAGTTTCTTTTCCAGGGCACTTTTTCACTGCACTTGTAGAGCATAGTGGATTTGACTTATGTAAATGACACCCACAGTGCTTTGTACGAAAACACGGAGCACAGCATTTTTGTGAATACACACATGTCTGACCTGGTGATGAAAAGGAGTATTTTGGGTGTCAGTTATGCACTACAAACCTTCTCTAGACCAAAGATTAGGTATCAAACACACAACATGAGAATAATCTTTTTGGGAAGAAGAGACTGTTATCTACTTTTGCCCAGAAAGTGCATTCCCACTGTCGAAGGCAAAGGGAAAAAATTTCAAGGTCAAATAAGCTAGAATACGGAAATGACAAGAAATCATAGATTGGTTGAAAAAAAATATTTAATTAAAAATGCCTCTCACACATCGTCAGGCAGAGCAATGGCCCCCCTACCCACAAAGTAGTCCATATATTGCTCGCGGACCGCGCAGGCATTTAGAGGGGGCAAGCCTGGACGTGCCACTTGAAGGGCTGTGAGGTCGGCATTTGGAGGGCCCTCCACATCTGGGCCAACGGGCACCACATAGTTCCTGTTATGTCTTTTGAGGAAGTTGTGCAATATGCAACAGGCAAGAACTATGTGGTTCAGTTTGTATTCCGCCAAGTTAATAGCCGTCAAGAACAGGCGGAAGCGGCTGGCCAGGATGCCAAAAGTGTTCTCCACAACTCTTCGGGCTCTGGACAGCCTGTAGTTGAAGCCCCTCTGGTCTGGGGTGAGGGTCCTCATCGGGAACGGCCTCATCAGATGGGGAGTCAACGCAAACGCTTCATCTGCGACAAAGACGAAGGGGAGTCCTTCAGCATTCTCCTCTGGAGGTGGCAAGCACAGACTGCCACTTTGGAGACGCCAGTAGAACTCCGTGTGCGCAATGGCACCACCATCCGAGATCCGGCCGTTCATCCCCACGTCCACATACATAAACTCGTATGTCGCCGACACCACCGCCAACATCACTACACTATTAAACCCCTTATAATTATAATAGTAGGACCCCGAGTTGGGCGGTGGGACGATGCGGACGTGTTTCCCATCAATTGCCCCTCCGCAGTTAGGAAAGTCCCAACGGCTGGCAAAGTGGGAGGCCACAGTCTGCCCTTCCTGTGGCGTGGAAGGGAACTGTGGAGTGAAACAAGAAAAAAAAAATTAGTCACTTTGCACATAAACATTGCAAGCAGATTAGACAATCAACATCTTGGAACAAGAGCATTCTTAAAAATTTGAGGCTGGAAAGTATTTGCACAGAAAAGTAGAGGCTCCCCTTCACAGATTAATCACCCCCCATCAATCCCCCCACTTCTGATGGGCCATTGCCAATAACTAGGGTTTTTGGGGGGGGGGGGGGGTTGGACAGGTAACCCTCTGCACTTCATTGATTGCCAAATGGCTCAATAATGTGTGCTAGTTTGGCCAGACCCTCCTTACTTAACACTATTGGCAGCCCCCAGGAAAGCTAAAATAACATTTCAACCCCCCCCCCCCCCCCCAAAAAAAAAAAGGAAAGCACATTGTGACATTCTGAAATTACCAAGCAAGCTAATAGGAGGGAAAGAACACAAAAAAAGAGGAAATGGAAAGTATGGAGCCAGCCCCTTGCACTACATGCTTTGCTGAATTCATCCCTAAAGATGCCCACTATAAAGAGGTAGGTATATAGTGTGTATTGACCTTGGGAAAGCCAGCAGATAGAGGATTGGTACCATCTGACAGAGCAGTTGGGGGAGGGGGTTCCTAATGAGTGCCCCCCCCCCCCACAAAAAAACAAAAAAAAAGGGGCTCTACATGAAGTAAACCACACAGCAAACATTTGTGCATATTTTAGGGGGTGTTTGGGGGCAAACAATACTATGCAGCAGACAAAAGACATTGCTTAAGTGACTAGGCCATAGGTGTCTATTGGGGCAGAAGAGCATGCTGGTGAGGTAAGTGAAGGGAAAAATGCATGAAGGAGAAAAGGGGCACAGCATATTAGAACATATTGCAATCATGGTAATTAGGGAAGGAGGTCAAAAATACAAGACATTAGCAAACAGAGCATACATAGAATGGAATAGTAAAGTAGAAATGTTACCTTAATATAGTCCTCCTGCAGGACCTCGATGATGGCAGAACAGGTCTCTGGAATAATGATTCCAAGGGCCTGGGGAGAGATACCTGAAGAGAACTTCAAATCCTGAAGACTTCTCCCTGTCGCCAAGTACCTCAACGTAGCAACAAGCCTCTGCTCCGGAGTGATGACTTGTCTCATGCAGGTATCCTGCCGGCTGATAAAAGGGGTCAGCAAAGCCAAAAGACGGTGATAATCGGGGTCCGTCATCCGGAGAAAGTTCCTGAAATCATCAGGATTATTCTCCCGGATCTCACGAAGCAAAGGCATGTGTGAGAACTGATCACGCTGAAGCAACCAATTCTTGGTCCACATACTCCTCGTCACTCTGTTCATGGACGGGTCTTGGGTCAAAGCTAAAAGCCCGACACCAATTCCGCGTACAGCACGAACTCGGCCACGAGTACGCACGGGAAACATCGCTCACAAGCTCACAAACGGTCGGCTGGTCAGAACGGACAAACAGAAAGCACCGATAAACAGCAAGGCCTGAAAGAACGAAATGAATACCAGAAACGAGCAGACAATAAGCAGTGAAAATCAAAGCGTCCTATATCAAGATATAGGCCGCAATGACCAACAAATGCAAACTGACTACACGCACTAATAAACAGATACGCACGACAAGCACAAACTGAAGAGCAGTAACGATCTGAGTCAGAAAACTGAGAAGCGCGAATCGTAAGTCCCCAAACTTCAACTAACTCGCGATAAACACGGGATCAGCAGAAGGAGCCCAACAGGTGCCTGACGTGGTGCTGAACTTCCCTTTTCTAGTCTCGTGGAAGACGACTTACGTCACGACGTTCTTGCAGACCGGATATTCCGACAACGTTGTCCGACCGTGTGTATGCAACACCAACATCGGACAAAGTACGACGGACAGGATCCGACCGACCTGGTCCTCGGATAATCCGCGCGTGTGTATGGGGCTTTAGGCACACCCCTCCCCCTCTTCTACCTACCCTGTCCCTCTGATATAGATAGTACCCTTGTATAGTTGCAAGCCAATCATGTGAGGTTTTTCAATATTCCCACAAAGTCCTCCTTAAGTTTCAGAAGTTCTAGTTCTTCCATTTTAATAATCAGGTTTCTGGTATTTGTGTACTTATGTGTATTTATGGTCTTTGACCATAGTTCCATCACCTTTTTGGATGCAACAATCCATAAGGACAAAGATGGTTTGCTAACTAGTTCCCTTTACCGGAAACCCTCTATTCTATACTGCAAGCAAGCAGCTTTCACCCCAAACCTCTAATCTCCTCGAATTCCTTACAGGTCAGAAGGAATTGTTCTAATGACAATGTTTTCAAGAAGGAAGCAGACACCTTAAAAAAAAGGCTGTTGGCACGAGGATATTCCATCACTTGCCTAAAGAAAGCCTTTAAAAGAGCTTGCGCAAAAACACAACATGATCTCATTTACAATCCTATGTCTGCTAAGAATAAGACCAATCCGAGATGGATCATTACTAAATTTTCAAATCAACACAAGACTATTAAGAATATCATTAAAAAAAATACTGGCATGTGTTGAATCTTGATCCAACTATTGGCCCATTTGTACCAGACATTCCCTCATTCAAACGGGGGAAAATCATTAAGAGACAAATTAGTCATGAGTAGAGTTGAGCGGACACCTGGATGTTCGGGTTCCACGGGTTCGGCCGAACTTCGCAAAAAAGTTAGAGTTTGGGACCGAACTTGACCCGAATTTGCCCCCGAAATCGAACCCCATTGAAGTCAATGGGGACCCGAACTTTTGAGGACTAAAATGGCTCTAAAAAAAGTAATGGAAAGGGCTAGAGGGCTGCAAATGGCAGCAAAATGTTGTTAACAATAAAAGTGTAATATTCCTTTAAATTTCGTACCTAGGGGGTGTGTATAGTATGCCTGTAAAGGCCGCATGTTTCCCGTGCTTAGAACTGTCCCTGCACAAAGTGTCATTTCCGAAAGAAAAAAAGTAATTTAAAAGCACTCACGGCTATAATGAATTGTCGGCTCCCCATAATACAGAGAACAGTCATTGAAAGTCATTGATAAAAAAAAAAAAAAAAAAGCATTGGGTTCCCCCTAAATTCAATTACCAGGCCCTTTAGGTCTGGTATGGATATTAAGGGGAACCCCACGTCAAATTTTTTTAAAAAATTATGTGGGGTTCCCCCCAAATATCCATACCAGACCCTGTTAGGTGTGTTAGGTGTGTTTTTTTCATCCAGACATCCAGACATACCTGTTGAACTATACAGCCAGGTTCTGACCTCTTTTGTCTACTGCATGTAAATTGCTACAGCTTTGTCAAGGATGGCCCCAGCATTTGATTTAAATAGTGAAGGAGCAGCAACACGTTCCCCTATTATCGACTAGCCCCCTGTATAATGGGGCCAGTTACTACTGGTTTGCAGTAGTAAAATTATTTTTAAAAAATATATTTAAGATTATTTTTAATTAATACATAACTGGTGTTAAATGACGATTTGTTTTGTTTCTTTTTCTTTATTTACCTAAATTTATACTTTTAGGGGCCTTTCACATGTGCACGTTCAGTTCCTCCTGTGAGTTTTTTCAGGCGGACCTGAACGGACGCTCCATACATCTCTATGGAGCGACAGATGTCAGCGGTGACATGTCCGCTCACATCCAATTCGATCCGCTCCACTAAATCCAGACAGATGGATGTCCTATTTTCTATCCGTCTGGTGGATCGGATCAGATGAAAACAGACAAGCGGTCCGTTTTCATTCGATTCCCCCATAGAGCAGAGCGGAGATCTGACAGGTCCGTCTCTGCACACTAGAGACGGACTTGTCATCCGCCGGCTCAGCGGGGATCAACGGATCGATCCCTGCTGAGCAAGCAGATGTCTGAAAACGGATCCACACATGTGAAACGGGCTTAAAAGCCCATCGCCAGCCAAACTTAGATTACAGTTGACATTTTCAGACTATAAGAAAACGTTGAAATCTGAAGAATTAAAGACTGCATCTTCTTAAATGAGTTTTGTTGATTAAAATATCTGTTTATGATAAGTGCAGTCCCTAAGACATCAGTAGTTGTGGTTTCACACTTCTTCTAAAATAATTTCATCTGTGCAGAAACTGCGGTTTTCATGCAAGACTCTAAACTTTGCAGTCATTTCTCTTGCTTTCTGTCCTTCAGTATCACACTCCATTCTACAGACAATGATGAAACATCTACCTGAATGCTTCTTGGTCCTTTCAATATTTCCTTCTCTACTTCTTACAGGTAAGTACACCTCCCCTTTAGTACAGAGCACCCCCTCCACCCCTCAGTACACAGAGTTTCCCCCCACCTCCCTCTTCCCCCAGTACACAGAGCCCCCTTTCTACCTCCCCCCCGGTACAGAGCTTCCCCTGTATATAGTGCCCCTATCAATTTTTTATTTAGTTATCAGAAAATAAAATAACAAATAAAGACATTAAGAAAAGTATAACAGGATTCACACCATTCCAGTTACATAGTATAGTGAATGCATTTTTGATAAATACATTAAGTCAGTATAATAATCGTTAATCAATTTCATATCTTTAAATTCAGTTTCTAGCTAGTAAACCTCCAAGAATAAACCTATTCACCCCTAGGGGAGAAAACTGTGAACAGGTCTATTCTAACATGAATAAACAAAAGAGAGAACAGGATGTCGTCTAGTATATCAATGTATTCTAGCGAGTCAAACCAATCAGGAAATGAAAACAGCATAAGTCTCTAGCGATACCAACAGGCTACCTAGTGGTAGTTAAGACTGAGCGTACAAGTCTTTCAGTACTGTAGATGCTTTAGGATTTATGATCCATACATGCCAGTGCTTCTTAAAGTGAATTAAGTTATCATTTTTAAGTGCTAACAGTAATTCATAGTACGCCTGGGTGTTGACTCTAAGAATGACATCACACAGGTTAGGGGCCTCAATTGATTTCCACATTTTCGTTATGGTAAGTCTAGCTGCTATAAGAATATTCGCCACTAATATTCTGTATTGAAATGGGAAATTGTCGAGGTTGATACCTAAAAGGGCCATAGCAGGTGATAGTTTTAATAAGTTGCCTGTGAGTGAGGCAATAAAGGTGGATATCGAGTTCCAGAAACTGGTCAGATTTTTACAACTCCAAAAATGTGGAATAAGGAACCAACTTGACAACGCCAGCATAGTGGTGATGTAGATGGATATATTTTAGCTAATTTGTAAAAAGTTAGGTACCATCTATTCAATATTTTCTGGGTTGTCTAATGCCGCGTACACACGATCGGAATTCTCGTCGGAAAAAAACTCTGACGGTTTTTCCGACGGAATTCCGTCCGCTCAAGCTGTGTTGCCTACACACGATAACACCAAATTCCGACGGTCAATAACACAGCGGCATACACGTTCGACAGCACTATAAAAGGGAAGTTTAATGCTTCCGAGCATGCGTCGAATTGTTTCCGAGCATGCGTTGGAATTTTGCGTGTCGGAATTGCATACACACGATCGGAAAATCCGATAGAAAGGTTTTCCGTCAGAAAAATTGAGAACAGGTTCTCAATTCAAAGTCCGTCGGAAATTCCGACAGAAAAAGACCGTTGGGCATACACACGGTCGGAAAATCCGATGAAAAGCTCCCATCGGACTGTTTCCATTGGAAATTCCGACCGTGTGTACGCCGCATAAGAGTACCTGAATCTGTCTTGATATCAATCCCCCGACATACTGTGCTTAGTGGCACTCACAGAAATGGAGGGGAAACACTAGGACCCAATTAGAATATAATGCATGCACATGTCCTTTTATATATGTAAAACTATCTATCTCTCTCTATATATATAGAGATTATATATAGAGTCTAGCACAGCACAGTATACAACCTGAACCTGTATCTGCCCTTCTGCCCTGGTTTCATCTAATCCAGCCATCTGCAGGAGTTAGTAATTGTGTTGTGTGAGTGCAGCACAGTATACAACTTGAACCTGTATCCGCCCTTCTGCCCTGGTTTCATCTAATCCAGCCATCTGCAGGAGTTAGTGTGTGTGCTGTGTGAGTGCAGCACAGCACAGTATACAACCTGCACCTGTATCTGCCCTTCTGCCCTGGTGTCATCTAATCCAGCCATCTGCAGGAGTTAGTGTGTGTGTTGTGTGACTCCAGCACAATATACACTACCCAATAGCTGTTTTTCCCATCTCCCTGCAGGCCATTACAATGTCTGGAAGGCCAACAAGGAGAGGCAGACAGTCACAAGCCAAGAAAACAGGGCAAGCAGGCTCTGTGTCTAGAGACAACAGTGCTGGTCGTGGACACGGTGCATCGTCATCAGCACGTGGCCATGGGGCACGCTTGTCCTTATTTTCGGCAGCTGGACATGTTGAGCCGCATCATGCCGAAGGCTTGGTAGAGTGGATGACCAAGCCCTCCTCATCCTCTCTCACCCAGGCTCAGGGTACTGGCAAAGCAGCTGCCAATGCGTACTCAATGTCATTAGTCACCCCTTCCCTAGACCCACCATGTCCTCCTGAGGAGTCCCCCGAACTGTTTGAGCACAGTGTTGGGTACATGCTCCAGGAGGATGCCCAGCGTTTTGAAGGCTCCGATGATGATACCCAGCTAGAGGAAGGCAGTAGCGTGAGCGCAGAGAGAGGGGATGCTCAAGGACACAATCTGGCAGTCATGTTCCACCAGCTGCAGCATACTGCCAGGTTTGCTCCAGTGGTGAAGAGGGAGGGGATGATGAGGTCACTGACTTCACGTGGGTGCCTGAACGGAAAGAGGAGGAGGCGGCACATCTCCAACGAGGCAGGATGCCCTCCGGGGGCCAGGTTGAGGGCAGCAAACCAACTGAATCACCCCGCAGAGCTCTGCCTGTGCAGGGCGCTGCCTCTGCGTGTTATTACAAAAGTTCTTTGGTGTGGGCCTTTTTTGAAACAAGTGCATCAGATCGCACCGCTGCTATTTGCAACATATGTCTCAAGCGTATCTCGCGTGGCCAAAACATCACCATAAGCATGACCAGACATATGTTGACTTGCCATGTAGCTCGTTGGCAAGCGCACCTTAAAGACCCACACCAAAGAACAAAGCGGACCTCTCCTTGCTCCTCATCAGCTGGGATCTCCAACCCCACTATACCTTCAGTCCTCTCTGAAAGCTGCACTGAGAGGAATGAAGGTGTAGAATTAGGTGTGTCACAGCCAAGTACTTGCAGGCACTCTGCCAGCCCTACACCGACGTCTGATTGTACCAGGCAAATTTCCCTGCCCCAGCTGCTGGACCGTCGAAAGAAGTTCACTCCCAGCCATCCACATGCCCAGCGGTTGAATGCTAGCTTGGCTAAATTGCTAGCACTTCAACTGCTGCCTTTTCAGTTGGTAGACTCGGCCCCCTTCCGTGAGTTTGTGCAATGTGCGGTTCCTCAGTGGCAGGTTCCCAAACGCCACTTTTTCTCACGGAAGGCGATTCCGGCTCTCTACCGGCATGTGGAAGGAAATGTCTTGGCCTCGCTGGACAGGTCGGTCAGCGGTAAGGTGCATATTACCGCTGACTCACGGTCCAGCAGGCATGGACAGGGATGTTACCAATCTTTCAGGGCCCATTGGGTCACTCTTTTAGCAGCTGGGAAGGATGCAGGACAAGGTGCAGTAGTGTTGGAGGTTGTTCCGCCACCACGCCTCCAAAATGCTACTACTGGTTGTGACATACCTCTCTCATCCACCCCCTCCTCTTCGAGTGCCTGCAAGTGGCTTTCTAGGGGGGCACTCAGTGGGGGGGGTGAAGCCTGAAGTATCAGCGGGGGACCCCAGAAGAGAAGGATCGTGTCTGCTCTGTGTAAAACCATTGCACAGAGCAGGTAAGGATAACATGTTTTTTATTTTAATTAAACAAAAACAAAGCTTTACATTCACCTAAAGGTAAAAATATTTTGTAATGAGGATCCCCTCACCCAGCCCCCCCCCCCCCCCCTTATACCAACTTGAGTCCAGCAATGTGAATGAGAGTAGCGTCTCCTGCTGCTATAAATCACAGCCAATGAGAAGGGAGCGGGAGTGGGGCCAAGCCATGCTCTGTGTATCAATGGACATACAGAGCCGTCTCAGGAGCGAGCACGCATGAGTTCCCCCATAGCAAGCGGCTTGCTTTGGGGGCAATCAGCAGGAGAAGGAGTGCCAGCAGGAGACACCAGAAGAGGAGGATCGCTCTGTGCAAAACCATTACACAGAGCAGGTGAATATAACATGTTTGTTATTAAAAAAAATGTGACGCTTTACAATCACTTTAATACTGTAAAGGAAATTTGTAAATTCTGTATATTATTGTATTCTATTTTGTATGTATTGCACACTGGACTAATAATGTTTTCATGACATGTTGCATTCTTTAGAGTTCTGATTAGAAATGAGCCTACCTATGTTACGCCCCTTGTTACCGTAAAAGTACAATTGTAATAATAATGTGACACCTACGTAATAACGTGTATAAAAAACTTCAACAGAACAGTTATTTTGGAAAGATGCTGTGTGGATCTTTTGTGTCTGTTCCCTACTGCAGAAAAAATGTCCAGTGCATATATAATATAATACATTAGTGAAGCAAACTATTTATCTTCCACACTTTCAACTCCACCATCAATCTTTAGTGATGCACTCCACCCAAAACTACAACTTCTTTTTTTAAATTGTAATTTTTATTGAAATTGGAAAGATAACAATAATACATAGACAGAAGTATGCAAATAAACATTTAGGTTTGCATATAATTACATAATGTAATTGGAAAAAGAATATGAGAAAAATAAAAAATAAATTGTCAAAACAGCCACAGCGCTACCAATACAACAAAGACTTGAATCGTAAGCTAAATTTCACTACGAAAACATAGGCAAAAGAGGTGTGTGTCTACAAAAGAGGACAGCGAATTAAGGCATTAATAGCAAGTAAAGGGACATCTGGAAGATAGATAAATAGATTCAGGTACGTGATATTTCAGTGGAAGAGATGGAACAGGTACCAGGATTAAGGTCTGAATGATCCCATAGGTCCCAGATTTTAGAAAATTGTGGAAGGGTATCATGGATTATTGCAGTGAGACGCTCCATTCGACATATTTGTTCCAGCGCCTGTAGGACTTGAGAGAGGGAGGGTGGGGAATAGCCCTTTTGGCAGCAAGTAAAAAAAAATAGCAAGTTTTTTGGTGTGTTTGGAAAGTCCAGGGATCGGCAGGCTTAATAAGAAATGCATGGGGTCTAATGGAAGGGAGATATTGAACAGATCTTGGATAAAGGTCTGAATAGTCGACCCCAGATACGACTGTGTAGTCAAAACGCGTTTGGTGGACACCTCTACAGATATCGCTATTCACATCTTTTATATGCGCAAGACTTTCTACCTAAATGTGAGTGTTGTATTTACATTTTTATTAATAAACCTTTTCGAAACGGTATCACGCTATACTGATTTTTATTTGCATGGTACATGATATTTGATGCCAAGCTTCTACCTCATGTCCGAAGTTTTTGGAACATTTTTTGATGATTACAACTGATCTGACGGTTTGATGTGAGTCCGAGGATACGATACAGGATTTGCCATCTCCCTTGGGTTATCATAACCAACAAGCCCTGTTTGAC